>NJRL01000024.1:179934-218545 GCA_003063815.1 Aphaenogaster rudis | reverse complement strand
AATTGTTTCAAAATCAACTTGACTAATTATTTCCTGTTCTATTGATAAAATTGCCATGTTAGATAACTTTTCTTGGCCAAGTGAAGATCTTAAATAGGTTTTAATTAACTTTAGCTTGCTAAAGCTTCTTTCACCAGAAGCTACAGTGACTGGAATTGTTAAAAAAATTCTTAAGGCAACTTCTAAATTCGGATAAGACTGCACTAAGTCATATTCATGAATGGTCTGTAATAAGTCTAAACTTGTTGCGTCTTTAATATCTGGAATAATAGTGATTGCATGATTTTTAAAGCTACATATTTCTGAAGAAAACTCAACAGCATTCATGTCAATTGAATATTTAAGAGCTAAATCAGAAGCTGCTTTTTTTAAATCTTCTGTATCCATTGACATTAACTTTTCTCCAGTCAAGAATTGAAAATCCAAAGATACTTCATTCAACTTTTCACTTCTCCATTTTAATTGTGAAACCATGACATCTATTACTTCTTTTATTTCTAGGTTGAACACATATTTATCTGAAAATGTACAGCTCTCTTCATTTGATTCTTCCAAATCTAATCTCTTTACTTTTCGTTTTCTCTTGTCTCTAAACTCTGCTGGAATATTCATCTCAGAAGCTAACTTTTCACAATTTATAAATGTATTTTCGACTATGTTTTCTCTCATCTCAAGTAAATTAAGAGATAAACCTTGTATTAAACTTGCAGCTTTATGTATAACAATTGTTTTTGATTGCAAGGCTTTATTTACCTTATCAACTTCTTGCAAAATTGTATTCCAAGCGGTTGAAAAACATAAAAACTTAAAATTTATTTGTTTTTTGGAGGAATTTTCGCGCCCCCCCACGTCTTTCGCCCGAGGCGAGTGCCTCACTCGCCTCACCCTCGATCCGGCACTGCTAACCGGTTTTCTACTGCATTGTATGAGTTTATATTATAAATCAATTCTAATTAGAGCGGAGCGTGTGGGAAATTATGCGATACATATAACTCTATGAGCATTATGCGATCGTAACACAGGTATACGCGTCAAGGTTTCAGTAGCGCTTCTTTGTGGCACAAACAACTGAAGAAACGCTTAATTAAGGAGTAATGAACATGTATGTGTACGTATAACAAGCCATTAATCTTCCAAGTAACTTACTTACGTAACAATTGTTATCGGTTTTATACGTATACGTTGTGCATCGCAAAGTAATTTGAAATTATGTTATACAAATTCTCTTTGTTGTTTATCCTTATCACGTATAAATATTGATATAATATAAATTTTAAACGGTAAGAAATTGCTAAATGACAAAAATATGTTTTGTAATACTTGGGGGGGGGGGGGAGAGAGAATGTACAGGAATTATTAAAAATTTTTTTTTAAAGATTTAAATTTGATCAATTAAGGGTCAGACTATGGAGACATCTGTCCGAGATAAATTTCAACTATATTACGGCTAAAATACTGAGAAAATCGTAATATAATATGCGTAATCAGGAGAATCGCCCGTATCCCATTACAGAGATTTTTTTGAAAAAAAGGTCAAAATAAAAATTCTTTCTAAAGTGCCAGATCTGCACTATAGTGCAGTTAAAGTGCAACCAATTTTGTTTATTATAATTTTTTTAAGAACCAAATTGGAAGATTCGGTTTTGTAGCGGATGTCGTAGCTTTGTAAGAAACTAAGAAATAAGCCAAAAAAAGTCTTATGGCAAATATTGCTTCTATGAGTCAATAAATGGGTGAACACAAACTGTGAATGCAGAGTGGACAATATTATTTTTTTAAGAGCTAAAATGCAAAATTCGATTTTGTAGCGGGTTTCGTAGTTTCGTAAGAAATAAGCCAAAAAAAGTTTCATGACAAAATATTGCTTTTACGAGACAAAATAAGGTTGAGTACAGAATGTGCAGAACGTATCTGCACCGTAAATGAAGGGTAGAAAATATTTGGCGTGAGCTCGTCACTCCTGCCGACTCTTAATCTAATTCCAATTTTTTAAAGCTACCATCTACACCGAATAAGTTTTCCGCACTTTCACATTTGCCAATTCGCAAAGATTCGTTCACTCGTCCAATAATTTCATCATACTGAAACCAATCGCGAAATTCCTCGAGTAATTTGATGTGCTTAGTAGCTACTTCTTCGATAGGTCCCGCTTTTCCATCGTACTCGTTTGTCAATGCTTCGATAGGCAGAAATTTCTTCACGGTTTCCATGCTCGAATGAAAATGTAGCTAAAATAATAAATGTATATTTATATCTCATATTTTACATTTCTTAAAAAGAAGAGAGACTTTAATATGTGTATAACATATCGTTGACTTACAAGATTCATCAGTTCCTTCTTCAAAAAGGGTTTTACTAAATTCACTAACGTATCTACTATAGGCATAGTGTTCAATATGTGTAAGGCTTTCAATCGAACCGGAGCAGCTTCTTGTATATAGAATAAAATTTTTTTCAATCCCATTAAATTAAGACTAGCGAGATGGCCAAAAGTAAGGCCGGCTGCATCAAGAATGACAATCAATCCCTCGCTGGTGCCTTGCATTACATTTTGTACCTCGCATGTCATAAGCAGATACTTAGTGCATTCGAGATAATCGAATTTATTCGGATTTGGATCCAAAAATTTGGCAAATGTCATGATGTATCCTTCCTTGGTTTTTTGTTCTAATGGTACGGCTGCTCTATTATCGAAAGAGTTCTTTTTCTTATATTCTGATATGATCTTTAACGATACTTATTGATTGTAATAATTTGACAGGCTAACTTACATGACAGAGAATGCCTTTCGTAGTGGTTTCCACGCGATGGGATCTCTATTGGAGAATACTTCTGGCAAATGCGTCCTTATGGTAAAAAAATTGTTTATCGTCTTCTTGGTCGGCTCTATGCGATAATAGTTGCTGTGCAGAAACATAACAAGATAAAACATCTCTTCGTTTTTCCATCGTGGTAGATGAGGTTGTTTCTCCATCCAATCCTTCAACATTTGCAGATCTGACATCTTGAGTTCCGGATTCCGTTTGCATTCTTCTTCTATACTGACGTATCGAATCGGTAGTGTCGTCATTACTCTGACCTACAAATTTGTCCTCGTTTATAATTTTTTTTTGGTGAACACTCGCGCAAAAAAGCGGAAGATACATATATAAAATCGTACAAAGAAGCGAAAGAAATATACATATCAAACGCAAACATCTACTTTTGATTAATTAAAGCTGTGATCAAGACTAAATCAAAAATAAACTCGATAAGATTGTTTTCAACTGCATCAGCAGATATGATATGCTTGCTTGCTATCTTTACTTATTGAAAAAGTATTTGTTGCGAGAATACAACACACTGAGACACATTATATAATTCGAATAAGCTAAAAAATTGCATTGTTATCATAATCGTAAGTAATATGTTTCAATAATCAAGATAAATACCAGGTTCACATTAGTGAATGAATTCATTAAAATTTATATTTATTTTTTTCTGTAATTATATAATGCCATTTAACATTAGTATAGACGATGAAAGCACGCACGCGTGTATCTGTGTGCCGTCAAGAATTTTAGATTTATCGAAAACGATAAAAAATGACTGCTAAAGTAAATAATTAAGAAATATAAATTTTTTAAATTAAAATCGGACGGCGCAATTTTTTACGAATTTACGAATTTACCATTTATCACTGGAGCATAGCATTTGGAAAGCCTCTTATTCCATATTTATACGCTTTTTTCTTTCTCTCTTTATATATGTATATTTCTTTACATCCAAAAACATGACATATAATACGCAATAATTAATAATATAATTTTCAATTATGAATTATAAAACATGATTATTTATTAAAATTATTCATTTACAAATAATTTTAACGGTATGTATTGACTTTTCTTTCATTCATAATTTTGAACAGTACACTTTCCATAGTTAACATATTTAACCATCTACGGAAGTTTAAATGATATTTTTAGTTAGAGGAAAAATTAGATCACGTTAACTTACCTTGACCGGTTATTCCTTAACCGGTTATTCACAGGTGGATCTGTCCTACAAACACTGGTAACACAGCACAGAATATCGCTGCTGCGCACGCGATAAGTCGATTACACACTGATTTCTAAAGGAGAATGTCCGAGTGTTCGACACGCCGAGAACGATTACTTTCAGGTTGCGCTTCACGAAGACAAATATTCCAGCTGCGCAGTCACGATCACGCAATCAACATCAGAATCCAAATGGTTATTTACAAGTTGAACATTATTAACTAAATAGCAAAAAAGTAATGATTGCATAATTACTTAAAAAATGCGCTATTATTCTTGCAAGTCTCTTTTTGCATTGTGTTACATAAATTTTATTCTTTTTAACACGTTCCGTACCGCATCGTTTTTGGTGACTGTAGATTGAGACCACGTGTATCACTGATGATGTACCATGTGATAACTAACTATTCTATACGCAAAATATTAGACGGCCTGAATGGAAAGTTCAACGTAGGTGGTACACGCGGCACAGAACATGTTAATAGAATTAATACAAAATTTAAAATACTAAAGATATTAAGCTCGTTATGTGCAAATTTAATAATAGAAAGGGAAAGTGATCAGTATAAACGAGCACGAGTTAAGATGGAAAAATGTAACTTAAATCATTGTATTTATTATATATGCAAATGAAAAATATAAATAAAGAAATATATATAAATCAATAAAATAATAAAATAACTAGACGTTTCGATTGTACTTAGTCTTCCTCAGTATAAAAACTGAACACATTAGAAAATTAATTTAATTCTTAATGAAGTGAAAATGAGAAAAAGATATAACAATAAAATAAAATAATGTAACACATCACACAAGACAAATAACCGGTGTAATATAAGTTAACATAGATCTAATAATAACATAAAGAAACGGTCAAGAGGCTATGATCAAGATCAGAAATAAATAATTGTGTTGTGTAATAGATATGTTCAGAATTAATATACATTACATATATTGTTATTGTACGCGTTAACTTCTTCCGTTATTTTCTAACATAAGCTAGAATAAATTGCAATAGAATTATGTCTAGCGATTATAAAAACTAACTCAACTGACAATGAGTTACTCTACTATGCATGCTGTGTATAAAGTGTATCCGGCCGTCTAATGGAGATTGCACTTATTATTAAGATTCGTAATTATGAGAACGTCAATCACACAAAATGTCATGAACCCACTTTTCAATTTCTAAGTAACATCGCACAGGTTGCGTCGTAAGATTCTAGTGCCGTAATTAAAAGATCAAAGTTCAAGGCTTTGAATAAAAAAGCTTTGCTCACATAACATTAAATTTATATATTAATAGCAAGATGACATTGTAATTTTACAGTATTATATCTCCGCCAGATGTTAGTGTTTAAATTATCTAATATTTTAGTATATAATATGCACGTTATACTTGGAATTATAAAATGTGTTATTAATATTTTAAATACTAGTTAGTAGTTAATATGGATTAATATAATATTTTTTTAGAGATCTTTAGACTTATACATATTGTGCCGTGACTGTCATATATCGCATATTATTTTTTTGGAACAAAATTTTTAATCTTCGAGACAAATAAACCGTTTTTGCAAAATTATTATCAATTGCCTATGAATGAATTGTAATTTTGGATAATCGCTATATTTGTATCGCCGTTAATTCTATTGTTATACACGCATCAAATTTTTATTTACTTTTTGCGATTATCACACGTATATGAAAATTTATGTATTTATAAATGTAATCGAGACAAATACATTCAATATTTTATACAGTCACATTTTTGACATGAATAATAAACAAGTCAATCTATATCTAGTTTTTTGAAACTTCCTTCGACCCCGAACAAATCCATCGTCCTGCTTTTGCCTACTCTTAATGATTCGTTTACACGACCCGTGACTTCGTCCTGCAGAAACCATTCACGATGATCCTCCAACTTTTTTAAGTACTCCTCTTGTTGTTCTTTCAACGGTCTAGATTTTCCATCTAAATCTATATCGCATGGGAATGCTTCCAACGGCATAAACTTTGCCAGCGTCTCTTTGGGATTGGTATGAATATGTAACTGGAAATATGTCGAAAAAATATTATATAAGACGTATCCCTTATCTATTAAAGCAAAGATAAAGTAATAATTATATGTTAAATTTATATCTTAAAAAAAATGGTACATGATATTCCAACGTGTAATATATGAAATTTTTGATAAACAAGTTTTAAATAAAATTTGAAAAAAAATTGATCTGGGATTAAGTAAGAGACACAATTTGTTTTATTCACTTACACTCTTGTAAAACTTTTATATTTAATATCAAACATTGTTATTGTTCTTACCACATCCATTAACTCTTTCTTCATAAACGGCTTCATCATTGACAAAATAATATCCATGACTGCGTTGGTGTTAATAAAGTGCAAACCTTTGAGTCTGATCGGTATAGCTTCTTGTAAATAATAAAGAAATTTCTTAATCCCCAAGGGACTAAGACGGGCAGCATGAGCGAAGGTAACACCTATCATGTCTATAATAATTACATGGCCCTCGGCAGTCCCTTCGGTGTACAACCACAAGTCGATTATCATGGCAAAGTATTTCATGACGTCGTTATAAACAAAACGCGACGGTTCATAATCTATTAATCTTCCGTAAATAAGTTTGTATCCTTCCTTCGTTGGCATTGACAATGTTGTCTGCGCCCTTTTTAAATAAATTTAATTGTTTAATACACAATTGGGTTGAATTTTATTTTTATATCTGTCAAAGTATACTCGACAGTTTCTTTTATGTTACAACGCGAAATATCTCAAAATGTATTATCTATCAGCATTATTGGAATATATCGTTAAAATACACTTGAATACACAAGTATACATGTATTTTAATACTTACGTAACTTTGAATATCTCTCGCAAGTGCTTCGTTCCAAGTGGATCCCTGTCGGAGAAAAATTCTGGCATGTGAGTCCTGGAAGTGTAATAGTCTTCGATGGTGTTCTTAGCAGCCTCGATACGATAGTAATTACTGTGCAAGAACAATACATATTCAACGTCTAAAATTTTCGGAAGATGCAACTGTTTCATGCACCAGTCCTTTAGAATTTGTATATCGGAATCTTTTAACTCGGGATTTTTCTTCTTTTCCTCATCGTAGGAAATCCTCTTGATTAGCGACATAGTACTTGTACTTCTATTAATACAAAAAATGTTTTTAACACTTATTAAAAGTGATCATTATCTAAATTATCTGAAATGTTGTCTGTTTTACATAAAAATGTTATGCTCTAAACTTAATGAAAAAATTAAAATTGTTAATTGTAAAATTATAATTGTTATTAAAGTTGTATGTGCGATAAATCAAATTTTAGTAGAAATAATTATATTTAACTGCGATTTCCAATTATATATCCAATACCGACTTCGATCTATGAGATCATCTGCCAAAATCCACCAAAGGCTATCAACTGACGAGGATCTCGATAAAGGTCAAGACCGGGATTGGATATAATCGGAAATCGCAATTATATATAATTATCTGTACTATATAAAATGTCATTTATATCATACGTGCAACTGCGTCTCAGACTTGCATTGACCATTGATTTGTAACTATATATTATTAATATCACATTGTTTAGTATTAATTAGATAAACCCCAGTGAGAAATGATTCATCGATCGACATCGAATCGACGTCGAAATCATCGAAATTACATAAAATTTGATGTAATTTCGATGATTTCGACGTCGATTCGATGTCGATTCGATGAATTTCAATTAGTCATTTCCCATTGGGATGTCTTTAACTAATACTTTTAAGTCACAATATAAAAGTTAGATGAGAAAATATTATGATGTAAATAGATGCGTTAAAATAAGACAAAAAATGTACTTCTTTAGTTGCACTCACAATCAGACGAGATCAAGATACCTGTTGACTCACTCACGGCTACACAACTCCTGACTCTTCAAGGTACTACTGCCGCGCTCCGACATAAAGTTTTGCATTTTATGACACGAAGGTGTATTAATGTCGCTTGGTATAGGCCACTTAACATATATTATAATTACATACATTCACTAGAGTATATAATTACTTCAACTGTAACACGAATTAAATTCTTGACGGCTTGACTGAAATTGTAGACTGATAACTCGCTATTATATTGCATTAAGAGACAAATATTTTTCTTTAACTTTGTTATTTTGTGCGTTATACCTATAAATATAACATATGTAGTTATATAATTTTAACATTATTCATCTATAAAATAAGTTGTGAATATCGTAATGCAAATTGTTATTGTCTCTTATATAATTTATACTATAGAAAATGGTAAGAGATAATCACATTTATCTCAGAGAATTACGTTATATCTTTTATTTAAATAATAATTAAATACTATAAATTCTGTATAGAGAAAGAATATGAGAGAAATGTCATATGTGAACGAGTTATATAAACGTTATATAAGCGTCTATTACGTCAAATATTGTGCGCCAAATTTAGGTTTCCTTTCCCCGTTGGATTGGCGCTGCGATCGGCGTGTTGGCGAGTTTTCTTTCAAAAAATTTCAATGCACTATGCAGTTCAATGTGACTGGACGGTACTGTTTTGTATTGAATTGTGAAGGATTTATCTTTTCTATTGTTTTCGTACTTTCACTGTAAGAACGATAACAGAATCAAATACTCGACAGAAGTTGATGTACTATGAACCGACTGGATGATCCGCCGGGGCTCATGAAAGGCAGAAAACCATCTTTTATTGGAATGAACGGTACATCATTCTTAGCCGTATGTTTAACAACTCTAACCTATCTTTTCCAATTTATACAGCTATAGTTTTTAATAAGTTGCGATTGAAGTAAATTTCAAAAATTACTTGACATTAAATATCTCTGCTTTAACCTGTCTTTAATCTGTTAAGCTGTGTAATAATCAATTTTATCTAATTCTGTAACATGTCAAAGATATCACTATAAAGTTAATCGATGAGTTTTCCTCTTGAGTTTACATCTCATTTCGAAAAAAAGAAGAAGAAACTCAAAGTTTATTATATTTTAGGGGCTCCGGAGACAGATGATCAGCAGCGATTACGGTTTCAGGTCGAGTTAGAATTTGTACAATGCCTCGCTAACCCAAATTATTTAAATTGTAAGGAATTATGATCTATTTCTTACCAGTTTTAAAAGTGAAACATTTGTTTTATTTATGATAAATGTAATTCTAGTTTTGGCACAGCGTGGCTACTTCAAAGACGCAGCGTTTATTAATTATCTCAAGTATCTACTGTACTGGAAAGAACCAGAATATGCAAAGTATTTAAAGTACCCTATGTGCTTGTATTTCCTGGATTTATTGCAATATGAGCACTTTAGAAGAGAAGTTGTGAATTCTCAATGTACAAAGTTTATCGACGATCAACAGATTCTATTATGGCAGCATTATACAAGACGTCGTACAAGACTTCTGCAAACAGCTGCTGAGCAAACGCAACATACTAATTCTCAGAACAATGGCATCGCTCAACCTAAGGTTCCTTGAAGTCAGTTTTATATTCATCTTACATCCTTCATTCTGTGGAGATAAAGCTCACATCTTATATGATTTTTCCAATATACAATAGTTTTTTATAAGAATTCATTGGTTTAGGTTTAGGTTATTGTTGCTTGACTGTGATAACTCACAAATTTTCCCACATTTTTATATGTCATTGAATCATTCTTTCTTTATCTTGTATAAATACGAATCAATTATTTATTAAAGAAGTCAGGAAAAGAATATTTGCATCAATACAGTTTATTTTTTCCTGTGTGTTCAGTCTTATTACATTATTACACATATATACCTAAATATAATAGTGTTACGCCCTGCGCTGTGAGGATCTGCTCTTTAAATGATACATCGAATTAGCTGTGCAAGAAAATCAATGAACGACAAGTAAAAATCGATTCCGCGGACACAATGAAATGGTATTTATTAAATATTTGGAGATTTATGAGAGTCGTCGCTTTGTGCGGACGTATCGTGACTGATTCTGCAACTGTTATTTTCTTGTAGTGCTTTACATTTATTATAGTTGGTTTGTCAATGAACACTGCGTGAGAATTTCCAGGCATAACAATATTTTAAAATATAGCTAAGTATTCATATATATGTTTAACCATTTTTAAGTTCTTTTATTGTTGTATCCCTGCATTTTTTTCATTTTCTTGAGCCTAATTTGTGTCCACGTCTCGTGCGGACGTGTCATGATAAACACTAACATTTTACATTGCTTTGTACATTACAAGTGAGTATTTAACGCAATCGAGTATTTTGTGAGCGAATGGTTACGCGATCCATCCCTATAACAATATGTACATAACATTTTAAAAGTTATTTATCACATGTTTTTAAAACATGAATCTTGTCTCTGCCAAATTATTCAGAGTTTTCTTGTTCTTTAATATTGACGTATGCTATTTTTTACGCTTAAAATTAAAATCTATTGTCATAAATGTGATGACATTATCCGATTCATGATTCCATTTATATGCAGCATATAATATTTTATATAAACATATGTAATATTCATTAAATAAATGTAATCTTTTAAATATTTTACATCAGCGATTATGTGACGTTTCGTATACATCGGGTCGAAAATGTTCATTAAGTACGATAATTTTAATACAAAGTTATTTTATAAATTATTCAGTATTTTTATTTTCTGTGAAATTCACCAGAATTCCATTGCCGGCATCCACCCAGTCTTCTGAAAAGAGTTTCTCTCTTAAAATTTGCCTCTCTGTCAAATCCTCTTCCTTCACGTCATTTTCTGTATTGACACCATCATTCTTGCCAGTACTGTTGTCGATTATGTTCTCCACATCCACCACTTGATCTGGTAGAATTTTATTCAGCGTCTCTGGTAAAATCAGAGCCAATACACCGGAGACGAAGCACAACATTCCAACGACTAGTAACGGTATCGAAAGTGATACGTGTCGCCTCTAATAAAAAAATCATTTGCATTCCCAATGACTGTGTATCGATTAGCTGATTTTGCAATTAGATATTTTTGATTTGTAGGAAATAGTATAAATTAAAAAGTACCGCACTTTAAAACAATTACATAGGAATAGATAGAAAATTTCTGGAACGAGAAAAATGTGGATAACATACCAATAAAAGTAAATGCAGCATGCTTAAGCTGCCTATTTTTGCGAACACCACGCATAAGCCTAAACAGCTACCTCGTATCACTGTTGGGAATATTTCAACAGTATACAAGTAGGCGATAGAAAGAGTACTCGTGATAGTCACTTTGCCAAACAGCAACATTATCGTTTTTGCGAGATCTGAAATAAAAATCTTACATGTGTCAAAAATATCTGTAATACTCTATATATATATAAAAGATTTAGTAAAATCTTATGACTGCGCTTATAAATGCGCTGTCCTAATAGAGAAAGCTATTTTCTTTGTCTTATATACCAGTCCATGGTGCAGTGGCAGTTAAAATGAAGAAAGTCGCAATTAAAATACAAACAATGCCACTGAGAGACTGGAATGTGCACATTGGCAGCCGTCTACCATATCTAGATAATATGAAGTACACAAATGTGTACGTCGCCATTTCGAGAGCTGCGCTCAGGGCAAACGTGATATGCCTGTTAATCGGAAAACTTGGTGCCAGATCATCAAGTATGCTGCATGCTATTGTAGCCGTCCACCTTTAATTAAGTCATCATTAAATTTTAAAAATGCTTAAAATATTGTTATTGCATTCTAAAGATAAAAATAAATGGCCTTGTCAATGGAAGGGTAAAGAAATCTTTCTTTTTTTAATATTTTACCATTGACAAATCATTATAGCACCGTATTTTCTTAATATGGACGACTCGATTGCATTCTTGAATGTTGAGCTTATCTGGTTTGCGGTCTGTTTCTTGACGCTATTTTCCATTTTCTCTTCATTTTCGCTTCTTTTTTCTTTCTTTATTCTACGCAACACTACCTCCTCTGCACCTTTCAGAGAAATTCTTTGATCGCATTCCGATTGTGTAATTATCTTTGACTTTCGATCGCACTTCGAACTTGAAGGCAAATGCCTCTTGTCAAAATTTTCCGCTGAACTTGGCGTCTCTCGGCGTAATTCTATGTTGGAAAATTTGTTTTCCGAATTAATTGAATTGGTTTCCGAAGTTCTCTCTAAAATAAATTTCTTAGTATTGAATATTATTTGAAAATGTGTATATAAAGTGTCTCTAAGTTGAAAAAACAAATTAACTTTTACATATTACATATTTTTCTATCTTTTCATATAAATTTGTGTGTATTAAAATGTGTTTATATTATTGTATACCTAAAATTTTTTGTTTAGTTGGTTCCGACTCATTTAACAAATTCGTAGCTTCTTCTCGCTGACTTTCATCAGCCCTTGCTTTCTTAAGTTCGACGCTGGTGACACGCGACTTCCTCTCTGGTTTTGTTGGCGTTGTGTTACTTTTCACGCATGCTTCTTGCACAGGAATATTCTTCGTTCGCAACCTAATGCAGCAGCTGTTATATATTGCGATTCTTTCAAGCGCCATGTCGGCTTCTGTTGATTTTCCTCTAGCCAGCAACCATCTCGGCGATTCCGGGATAATCCTGTTATACATAATATGATATGAAAAGATATTCTTTAATATTTAATGTCACAGATCTTATAAATATTTACAAGACTTGAAAAATTTGAGACGTGTTTAAGGCATCTTGAAGATTTTTTAATTTTTGTATCGGCTGTTTCTTTTTTTTCCCCTTACCAAATGTACAGCACAGTGATCGCAGTGGGTACAGAAACGGCCAACTGCAAAATTCGCCAATCGGGAATCACGTAACTGAGCACTGCGAGCAGTACGAGACCGATTGACCAGGAAATCTGCATAATCAATGCGATGATAGTGCGAGATCGCGCTGGAAATAGTTCCAAGGAGAGAATATATGTGGAATTCTGCAAGCCCTGAACGAATACTCCTTGAAGACCACGTAGCGCCAGAAATGCAGGATAGCTCTAAAGTCGCAAATTTTATTCTCCATTAACATCTCTAAATTTTAATATTTTGTTACACATGGACAAGCAAATGTTGCTTCTTTTCTTTGGCTCAAGCGTCAAAACACAATATCGAACCGCAAGGTAATTCATCACGATGAATGAGAAAAGAATTAACAGAGAGAACAATCAATCATAATTTTAATACCTAGAATACCACGAATGCAATAACAATCTAAGCCACTTTTTTAAAAATTTGGGAAAGTAATGTAAATTTAATTTTCTCATCTTTCAAATCAGTTTTTTCGTCTTTTTAAAAATGTAATGATTGAGTTTGTAATTTATCGGATGCTATATATATCCTTAACATTGCGATGGAAAATATTTTACCTGCACAATGTAAAGTGCGACCGCCATCGTGCCTTGCGCGTAAAGACATATCGCTTGGACCGGAAGTCTGCCAATACGATCAGTTAGAAATCCGGTAACCCACGCACCTAGAAGCACTCCTGCGTAATAAACGGTCGGCCCGAGAAAAGATAGGAATCGTTTCTCGCATACTAAACCCCATTCGGTGACTACACTGTTCTCCGTAAACTCCGTCACAAAGCGATATTCGCCGGAACAGGACGTAAGCATTGGCACTTCCGGCGACGCAAAAGTTAAATTGGTGACAATCGATGAATTCGCCGCGGTTTGACAGCCATAACTTTTATTCGTCGAATCTTTCGTCTAGGATATACAAAAAAATAGTTCGTTTACGATATTAAATTGTTGCATTCTAAAGAATGAAGAACTATCTCTTTTTAAATAACCTTTTTCTTAGTAATTTATATTTAGGTGTGAAATTAATGTAATAATCGATAACAAAATATGAATTTTATAAATAGATTAAAAATGTTTGCTAAATATAATTTAATTTTATACAATTTTTTGTGTTTCTTATGTTTTATATATATCTTGTTTTTATATAAAATATTAAATGTTAATTTTTATATTTCACGTCACTAAATTAAAATAATAGCTTTACATTACATTACACACATCCATATTCTTACCTGACAATAAAATTTTGGCGTATAATTATGAAAAACCGGCAACGCGTGACTCATGGCGACGATGACATAGTTTATTCCGAGTAGCAGCACTAACACCATTTGAAAGCAGCCCACTTTAGCTTCCTCCGCATTCATCGTGAGCAACGATCTCTCCATATCAACCCCTAATAACCCGACGACCAAAACTCTGCCCGTCAAAAGTGCGACACGCACCGCAGTTTAAAGTCTCGTATAATCACATTTATTCATTCCTTTACGAAAATTGAAACAAGCGATTTTAAAAGAAAAATTAGCCAAACATCCCCTTTGTTTGTGTCGAATATTCGATCTATTTGTGACATATTAGAAAAACTAAAGCCTTTTTCCTAATTTGTAACATGTAAAACTAATAGTTTATGTCAGAGAAATAATTGAAGAATTATTATACTCGGTTTATAAAAATTTGAGAGAGTAATAATAGTTTAAGAAATCGTTTGTTTATGTAAAACGGAGCGCCGAGCGAAATACGATGCGAGACTCAAACAAAGTGTCATACACGAAGGTAAAGCATGCACTGAGAGGAGGATTGGCCAGGAATCGTCTCTCTTGCAGGACGCGAGGCGTGAAAGAGGAAACTGAATGGCGGGTGAATCGGAGGAGGACGATGGTACGGCCTATTGTTCCAATACCTGATGATATGTACATACATTGGCATGCGGTACGTATACGAGGAGCAAACGATCTTCTGCCAATAACGATCAATATTCTGCGACTGACGAAATCATCACTGCTGGCGGATCGTTCCTTTATAATCGTCTCTGTCATTATACACTATTATAAATTATATTTAATGCAAAATGCGAACAAAGTAGAGAGAGAGAGAGAAAGAGAGAGAGAGAGGGGGGGGAGTGGGAGTAAGAGAAAGAGAGAAAGGGAGACGATAACGGAATATCGATTTTTTAAATTTCCGAGCTGAGCCAGATGGAAGACATCGGATCTAATGACGTGTTCGCGATAATTGCGAATGATTGCGCGGTGAATCTCGACTCGCCGGTTTACGCGGTCAATTGAAATTGAAGACTCGACGTAAAAATGATCGTAAGCGCGCGCACACGTGCTAACAATATGAATTTCAGCGCGAACTAGTTTCTCAAATGATAGTTATTCCCGTGAAATGTGTGTGGAAAATGTACATTAATTTCGCAACGCGCCATGTATATAGGTACACGTAGATGCCTATATAGACTCTGAGCTGTTGCTCGAGTCAGATAATGTCCCAGCTGGGTCTATGAACTCCGCAAACGCTTTACCACCGTTTATATTACGTGTATATAACGTATGCTCTTGTCATAATAGCAGAAAGACACATCGATCGATATTGACTTTCATTGTTTCATCAAACTTACATTTATCGTAATTACACGTAATTAAATGTCCCTCACGATACGATGATCTTATTTTCTACGACGTCTTGTTGGAACAAAATAATTTTGATCCGATATGTCTTTTTTAATAACTATTTATTTCGGAAGTAATCGCGTGGAAAGATTAAAAATGGGATAACATTCTGTATAAATGTAACATGTAAAATTCGATATTATATGTTCCTTATACTCTAATTGTAAGATAGTAGATGAACCAATGTTGCAAATGCGATTAAAATTACATCGTAAAAGATCCTTGATCGTTGCAAAAAGTGTGAAGAAACAAGACTTCTGACTTGTGGATGTCTAATGGCTACCTGTTACAATAGCTATATTTTAGCAGTTGACTTAGAAGGCGCGCCATACTTACTGTTAGCGGCATTATCTTGATCATGACAGGGTGTAAGCGCAACGATGACGACGACCGAGGTGTTTCCTTCGTTTCTGGAACTGTTTGCGTATGCCGAGCTGGTTACGTCCGGTCCCGGTCGCATCCTGCCTTTCATCGGTGGTTCGTTGCCGAGACGAATCTGAAGGAAATTCTATTTCTCTCTTTCTTCGCTGTCGTCATCGCCATCGTTTTGTCTTTCGATTTTAGGCATCGGACGTCACAACCGGTATCGACATTCACGGATTGTGTATTCGTTTACGGACAGCTTTTCATTTTTATTCGGTTGTGACGAATGCATAATCATTTATTAATTATGCGCATCTGTCGACACAAGAATGATAAACGCAGCGTCGCCATATCGATTGAAAATAAAAATTATAATAAGGATTTTTTGTCGTAATAAAAAATTTCATCATCCATGATATAGTATACGTGATATTAACACATCACTTTTCATTATAATATAAATACATTCAGTAACCAGAAAATTGCAACTTCTTTTTAGCGGTCTAAGTATCAATTATTTTTCCATTCGCGCGCGTGCCCAACTTTGTATCTCTCGTTTACAGAAACTTTTTTATATTATCTTCTTTTTTATTAAACGTAATGCAATTCCAATAATCGTCGCAGTAGTGAATAGAGAAAAAGGAAAAAGAAACTGAAATGAATTCACTAAAGTTATTAAAGTTAGCAGACTGCTAATAGTAAACATATCTCCCAAGTAACTCGAATCGTAAGTGGTTTTCTCAAGTATAGATATCTAAGATAGCCACGAGAACGGCGGCTAACGTTATTACGATGGGCAAAAAAATTTCGTAACACATCGCGTAATATACGGCACGAATGGATGATGCGCTGGTTAACGATCCGTGCCAGATTTCATCGGCGCTTACGATTCAGGCTAATTTCTCGTGCGTTTTCTAGCAGCATGCAGCTCTTCGGGATTTATCGCGCATCATTTTCCCGCGTAATAGTAAGCAGGCCAACAGGGTTGATAATAATCAAAATAAAGGTTAGTCACGAGACTAGCAGAAGAATACGATGATTATAAATTGGAAGAGAAAATATCACGCAAATGTTGATATTTTATTTATTAAATTAATTTAATATAGTATTAAAATATCTACGAAACTAATAAAATACTAAGAACTCTACAAAATTCCATATTTTAGTTTTTATTCAGATTCTATTTGATCATATTCTTAAATTTGTGCTACAGCTACATACGTTCTTCAGATCTTGCTCTATGATTTCGCTAAATAATATTTTCCTCAGCTCTCGTTATATTAGGTGATAAATTTTCTCAGGCCTAGCTAAGAAAAAGCAATCAATTTTTGCTACATTCTTGTTAAATTATAGTAATGCGCTTGTCAGATAATCTTCAGATCTCGTGTGAAAAATAAAGAGTTGCCTGCAGTTACCAATAATATAATAATTTTGAAATAGAACAACTTTAAAATAGTAGTATTTCTTCAAATTTCGCTACTAAACAACCTAGCAATTGAAATTTCGCCATGATTGCGCTGGATAATGGTATTTGCTCAGATCTAGCGTGAAACGCGTGATGTAGCGATAAACGCGCATGTCGGACATCGCGCATCGCGACGCTGAAGCGAGCTGGGGCCTGGGGCCCGGGGTCCGGGGCCCGGGGCCCGGGCGTCCGATGACTGGCGTCCAACCTTATGGCGCACGCGGCACCGGCACGATGGTCGATGCGGCGCGCGAAGCCGAGGCTGGCCTGGATGCCTTTTTTTCGTGGTGTACCGTTATCGTAGAATAACTTGGGTTCTGCGATCTCATAGTCGGTGTGTATATCGACGACGCGTCGATTTCGCTTGGCCGGTCGGGGGAGCGGGTCATCGCGTTTCGACTATGCCGCGCTTCGCTTCGCTTCTCTTCTCTTCTCTTCTCTTCTCTTCTCTTCTCAAGACACGGTGCGCACCGTGGTGGAAAAAAGGCCGACTCTCGCGGAGACTGGCCTCTCGTTCGATTTTCCTCAGTTCTGTTCGGCGAACGTGGCGTGATAGGTCGTTCGTCGCGCGGATGCCTCGCTCGTATGCAAATACCGCGACGTCGTTTTCCTGGATAAACGCCGATCGCCATCGAGCTATCGCACGGCCGGCCGACTCCCTCGTCGCCGGAGATCATTGTCGCGCGCACCAAGAAGCGCAGCATGAGAGCCCGAATACTTTTGTTAGGAGTTTTGCTCGTCTGCACGAGCGTGAGTACAATTTTACAAATTCTTTTTGTTTTTTGACATTCGATTTGTCTTCGAGTGTCACATCGATGCGATGGTATTTAATAATATGTTCAAATTATCATTCTGTTATTATCATTACATTGTAATGTTTACAGTCGTAAACGTTACACTCATATATGTAACGTATCTCATAAGTAAATCTGATTTGATTATGGCTTATGGCCAAATATTGGCTTTCGAGTTGTCTTAAATTTAAGTTATTTCTTCCTCTCTTCGGAGCTTTTTAATTTCTCCTTGGCAACATTCCGAAAATTGTTTCGTAATTCGCAGATTCGGTATGCAGATAGTAGATCGAAGAAAACGACGCAGCTGTCGTTACAGAGCAAGGAGACCAACGTGGTAAATTTTATGCGACTGCTGGTGATGAGATTGGTCTTTGGGGTAGCTTCGGCGATGGGGTTGGGTGAAAATCTCTCAGGTGTACTTGGCGGAATTTTCGTGCCGCCCGGAGCCGAGGAGTACAATGAAGACTATGGAGGAGATGATGACTTGATTGTACCTGATATTTTCTAAAGTAGATACCTATCTTTCAATCTGATCGCGCGTCTTCGACAGTTATACGGCAACGACTGCGTTTCGGGAATTATGTCGAAATAAAGAACATGCTTTTAAATAATTATTTCAACAAAATTGGCTCGGTCCAAATTATGAGAAATTATAATATTTCTTTACTAACTCCGTTTATGAATTAACAACATTCAGGATCGAAATATGTACTTTAATGCGTATATTGTGAAAAACTATACTGTTCTTTGATTATGTTTTATTTATGCTATTACTAACAATAAGACTCATATTATTGACATTAATATATATTTCATATGACATTAATATATATTTCATATATGAAAACACATGAAAATTGAAAAAGATAATACACAAATTTATATAGTGGCTTAACAAACTTTGTATAAAAAAGTATGGATTGTGAGAAAATATGGCTTATCGATATTCTGTTGTGGAAATTGAAAAAAGAAGATTGTCTTATTGTTAGATTCTATGTTATCTATTACAATAATATCAAAGACTCTCGCTTATGATATGATAACCGGATTATAATTCAGTCGTGAGTCTGTCGATCTTGCGCGAGAGGCTTTTTAAGTGATTTTACGTACCGTTATAAAATCCGTCGTAATTTCGGTAGAGCTAATGGATGTATGTACATCGGTTACCACGGGTAAAGATATGAATAGCAAATCGCTTGTTTCCGCTTTCCGTTTATCTCGTATCAAGTGAATGTAACTATCAATTCCATTGGTTCTGGTCCAGTGAAATTAGCATCTGCTAATCGCGATTGAAGTCTTTACATAAATAATATGTTTGATCGTTATCATTTGAAAGTGTTGTAAAACCAGTCTCAGATATCTTGATAAAATCGCAATATTATTTTGGTTCATTTCGCTGCTCGTTGAAATGGATTAGAATGTAGAACTGGACTTGTGCTATACTTTCGAAATAATCAGCTCAAACGTGTAACAAAAGTAAATAGAATGATAGCTCTAATTACTGTGAAAGTTTGTAATTATGAACAACATTCATTCTGTATACCGATATAAACGAGACGGAAAGCGCAACGTTTATTATTATTATTATTAACAGAGAATTGTAATTTATTTATTTATTTATTTTATCTTTTAGGGAATAATTTTAGTTTAACATTGCACATAAATCATTAGATATAAAGTAAACAAAGTCATTTTGTGAAATAGAATTGCATTTTATGTTATCATTTCAGTCCTAATAATTGACAAATTTAATAACATTTTATATGTATCAATAATTTAATACATATGAATTGTAATTAAGTTGATCTGATATATAAAGAGTATTTGATATTGCTGATTTTTTCCATTAAAATTCATAAGTTCTTTAAAGATAACCGAACATTTAATATAACATTGCATAGTTTTAGTATTTTGTCTATATAATTAATCGCGTAACAAATGTAAATTATTTATATTACATTTTTCTTTACAATTAAGATTAAATACTGACAATAAAATTTTTATTCATTACTTTTCGTATTATCGTTTATTATGCCAATATTCGATTCGTATGTAAATAAAATAAGTTAATCTGCAATACTGTTTATATAGCTAGTCGAGAAAATCAGTATCAGTATGCGACGAACTTGTGACCGAGAAAAAAAAGAAAATGTGTTGTTGTTTGACATTCAAATCTTTATACAGACCTCAGGTATTTCGATGTGAATAGTACTGTTTGATCACGTACAAGTTCTACTAACGGTTTGGCGCGGCGCGTGCTAATTACACAGTAAACCAATGTCCACTGAATAGAAATCATTGGTGCATCTGTGTAACAGTTAACGTTTCGTATATCGCATGTCATTCGAATTGACTTCGGTTCACGTTATACACATATTGTCGATGACGTTAATATCAATCAATATGATAAATGATATCAAAATTTTTAAAAATTTATAGGAAAATAAAGAGAAAAAAGGGGAAACTCATATATTGGAAAATGTACAATATATATAATGGACAGCTATATTTCATTTATCGTTTAAAATAGAAAAGGATTTGAAATGTTTCAAAGAATGAACCACAAATGTAATATGTATTACGCACACGTAACATATATATATATATATAATGTATACTATAAAAATTAATATTTATATAGAATTACAATTTGGTCCTTCCTTAACGATATTAATATAAATAGTTAATGTATAAATATTAATGAGAGGTATAATAACTCTGATTTTTATTACAAGATAAAAAATTCGTATTTACAGATAATTAAGTAAGATGATATTTATATGGTGCTTAAATGTCGTCATTATCACTGGAAAGATCAGTATTAATTTCTCCAAGATCTTGATAACAACCGTTCTTTTTTCTTATAAGATCTCCCCAGAGGACATTAAATTTGCAAACAGGGCAAGTGCCCTCAATCGGTAAGATCATCCCATCTTTGCAGAATTCTTTCGCTAAACAGATTAAGTGGACAATCAAAAGGCACTTTGGTTTTACACAAGTGACAGAATCTTTCTCCATCACACTCGAGCCGCAAAGAGAACAGAACATTGGCGATTTTTCCACTGGTAAGTGTGATTCTTTTTCTGCTCTCTGTATTTGCTTAACTTTACAACTGGTGACTTTGCCGTAGCATATGGGCATGTGTAACGGTGGAGATATGTGTCCGTAATAATTCTCAGAAAATTTGTAGTCCAACCAACGTACTGTCAATGGTAAGCGACACCAAGGCCCAATCTTCAACATTTCAGACAAGACTGTCAAACGGAAATCAAACATCTTCTGCGATGACTTCTTCTTGGGAATATGTTTCAATCGCCTGCTCCTTTGTGGATGTTGCCAAGCCCATTCAAACTAAAACAATGGAATCTATATTAAAATAAATTTGTTTCGAAAAATATCACAATTTGCTTTTTTTAAGAAAACAGAAAATTGCTCAAAACTTACTCTAAGTGCAGAGGTATTGTTAGGAAATCCATGGACAATCAGGACCATGTTCCTAAATAATCATTGAATGAATCTTAGAAAGTATATGCATGTAAAGTACCTTTATTCATTTATTTACATAATTTACGTATCTATGTAAATCTGTATATGTAAATGAGAAAGAATATAAAGTTTAATTACCATGGTTCTTTGTTACTAGTTTTCCAGGCTCCACCATGTTTCTTACCAGCATTATGTTGCTTAATCCTGCGTCTTGGGTCTACAGTGTAACCTATATAAGTTCTTCCCTTGTACTCTGGATTCATACAATAAAGTAAATACACTCCAAAAAAGTGCTCTATTACTTCAGACTCTTCTTCCATCGTTGAGCGTTTCAAATTTTCATCACACGTGGACAGTAGAATCAGTATGGATTGAGCGCATCAGCAGATTTATTTCTATCCCACTAGTAAGAGAGACGAAGAATTTTACTTCCCCGAATTGTTATACTCTTTAATTACTAAAAAATTATGGCAAACAGGGCATTGCAACATTCGATTGAATCTGTATAATTTTGTGTAGTTTTAATAGGGAATAGAAATAGAGAATACGAATAAAAGGTTATGGACTCTCCTTTCAATTTATTTCTTATCCTAATATTTTCACATTCATATAATGAAAATAACAAAACGTCTTTAAAAACACAAAATGTAATATTATCAGACGATGGATATCTGTACTATTACTTTTTAGTAATAACAGTAATTTCTAGTATATAATTTCTGTTGCTACAAAAATTATAGGTTATATTGCTTCGAGAGCATGTACGTTCGACAAATATACAAGCTGTTGTTTATCAGTATTCATCAGATACGCACTATTTGTTCAGCGAGCAGACTAACTACTTTGCTAACTTGAACATGTCCAATTTTTCTCTTTTATTGCATAATTAAATATAAAAATTTTTGTTACAAGAGATTTCTATCAAGCAGATTAATAGTAGTAAGGAGATTTTTTTTCTTCTTTAAGTAATTGTCAATAACTAACTTTGTGTACTAACTTTCTTTCACATTCAATTAGATTATAGATAAGAAATCTTTATCACAAGACCATTGTAATTGTATTTAATTGTATTTTACAACTGGTATACAATTGCTCTAACTGTAAACTTTGTAAAATAGATGGAGCTGGATCAGGCCTCTTTTATATGTGTATACTTTTCGAATCTTGGAGTTAAATAATCGTTCGACCATTGTTCTTATCGTATAATAAAAAATATTTTTTTCTACTGTCAATGAAAAAAAATTCAATCAAATCTTGTATACAACTTGAAAAATCTTGCATAAATATTTAATGCAAATGAAGAAAATATAGTGTCGGTATTATATTATTACTAATAATAAAATTTATTACTAATAATTATATTATTATAATTATATAATTATTATATATTTATATATATATATATATATATTATATGTGATTATTAGTAATCATAGATTTATATATAAATCTATGATTACTAATAATCACATACACACACACACACACACATAGATTTATGCATAATAGATTTATATAATTATTTAATAATTATAATTTTTATATAAATACATATAATAAAATAATAATGAATTTTATAGTAATATTAATAAGATGATTAATATCATATTCTTATCTTTCGTCCATATTTTTATATTACAGGTTTAACTCTTTGACTATAAGGCTTAATTAGTCAATCGAAAATTTCCAGAGGAAAATTCCAAAATAAATCATATACAATCTCTTTTTTGCCCTCCACAGTTGTATTTGGTGACCTAGATTACAACGAAAATATTTAGATATAACATCGACGTACGAGATAAATCTCAGTAGATTAAGTGTCTATGCAAGATATATAGGTACATACATAGTATTATATATAAGTATATATATATATATGACACACAATATAGCACGATTTCGTAATACTCGATACAGTCGCTAACAAACAACATTTAATATTCGTTTTATTTTGCATTTTTCTGCGCTCTTTTATTTTATACACGATGAATAATATTATAACGATATTGATCATATGTGTGCAGATATATAATACATATCTACTTTTGTATCGTACTGTTACAGAATATAATAGTAATGCGTATCATAATATCGAATGTCGCAAAATCTGCTCGCGTTCGGTACCTCGGTCATCTTTCGAATCTAATACCAGTGGAATTGAATCTCGTCAAAATAAGTCGCTGGGTGAGTCGGAACAGCGGCGAGAATATCAATAAGAAATCAAAAACGATAAGCCAGACTACAAAAATAATTCTAAATTCGATATTTTTACATTCGTTACGAAATAATTCGTTAAACTGTTTGTTAAATACGAAATTTGTGTGGGATGTTTCTGTAAAATTTCAATCGATCGGCCGACACATTTAATATGTAATCTACGAATTGTCAATTTGTGTTGCGAATCGAATCACATACATATAGTAGGATCAATTAAAATTATATTCGACTGACAGAAATTCACGTAAAAAATTTTTGATTGGTTAAAATTCAATTTAAAATCATACGATTAGATTTGTAAGAGATAATCACTTAAGAGTATTTATATTAAAACAACACAAGAATGATCAATCTTGTTGGAAACTTCGGATGCTTCGTGTGCGCCTCGATCATCCTCGAAGGAATCCTCTTTCTTCTCGCAACTTCAATGGAAAGGACGATGATGATGATCCTGCGAGGTGTTTCCAACGGCCATTTAATTTGATGTTTCTAACAGTATATCGAATTTCTTTATGAGTCATCCTAATACGCGTGATTGGCGACGAAAAGCGCCGCATCTCCCGCTGCCCCAGCCACGCCACCCGCGTATTTGCCAAGTGCCGACTCGCTGTTAGCCTGTTGAAAAACAGAACATATACTTTTACTTGCGATACTAATTGAGCGTGTCTTTCTAGAAAGATTATAGAAAATTGCGAAGCTCTGAGAAAACGAACGGACCCGTTTTTCCATATTTTATAGGGATAGAATTTTAATAAGAACTGTATATTGTTTGATACTGACTGTTATTAAATTTCATTAATTAATATTAATAAGAAATTTATATAAGAACTTTGAATAGATATTTAACTCAGACGATTCTTGAGTACATGTGCTCTCACGCATACACACATACACATTTCATAAATCTATACAACTTATTTCTATTAAAATTATATTTTCAACATATATTTCTACGAAAATTCTTTTAAGGAAATGACAGAAGAATTATAAGAAATAAGAAATATAAATATGTACGCATATATAAGCAAAAGAAGAAATAAGTTTGTTATTTGTATTGGAAAAATAATATTTTAACATGGGACATTATGGAACAGTTTTGAAATATCGTAATGTCATCGATCATATTTTTATGTTGTATCATAAAAAGAACAAAAGTTGTTTATTACGTCGAATAGTTAAAGACAAGGATTAATCCACGAGAAAAGCAAACACACGCACGCACGCACGCACGCACGCACGCACGCACACATACATACACATTGTTTAACTATTATATACTTACTGCTACGAGAAACAGATTGTGCGGAAAATGTAAAATTGTTTTAGTAGGCGTGAGATTTGACGTAGAGAGAAGTGTCAGCGGCTTTGCTAGAAATGCTGCCGGCGACGTATTTACCTTGGCTGGCTGCGGTGTTTGCCTAAACAAGCGCACATTACATAGACATGCAAAAGAAGTATGCACCTTTGCGTAGCCTCGAGTGTGCTCCGTGCGACTATTAAAACGACAACTACAGAAAATTACAAGATACTATTTCTCTAAAAGAAATTGCTTGTGAGTATACAAAAAATAAGGCAAAAGTGTAAAGGTAATTCAGAACGTAAATGTTAGAGAACACAGAAAATCACTTAGGAAAATAAAACGGAGATCAAAGGCAGACAACTCTGGTAACAGTTACTATATATAAATGCAAAAAGATAAGTAAAAAGTGAATACAACGAGAATAGCTACTAAGAGGTGGAACAAATTCAAGTTTACACATACATGCTATAAAAATAAATTAAATATCTATTAATATCGTAGTATAATTACTTACCTTGGCTCTCTTAAGCAACTCCTGTTGACCGGCAGCGACCTGGTCGGCCTTGCCTTGCCAAGCACGAAGTACGGAAGCCTGAAGAGCACGTCCATAGCTGAAAGTTAATGCCCAGGGTTTCTTCGCCGGGAACTTATTAATGGCATCAAGGTTAACCGATGCCTCTTCCTCGGATTGGCCACCGCTGAGGAAGGTGATGCCAGGTACCGCTGCTGGTACGGTGCGTAACAGCGCTGTCGCCGTAGCGGCGCCGATTTCCTGAGGAGTCGATCTCGTCGGACAGCTCTGGCCTGGCGTCACCATGTTAGGTTTTAGCAGCGTTCCCTCGAGGTACACATGGTGATCTGAGAGTGCCTGACAGTAAATGTACACATAGAGCGTATATTAATTATGTGATAATGAATTTAGATGAAGCAAGATTCGCAATCTTCTTTTTCAACCAAGGTTCGCGATACCTTATAAACGGCCGCGAGGACCTCTTCCGTGACCTGTTGACAACGGGCGAGGTCATGGTCACCGTCGGGAAGGATCTCAGGCTCTACGATCGGCACAATTCTGGCGCTCTGACAGATGGAGGCATAACGGGCCAGCACGTTGGCGTTTTCCATGATAGCGAGTTTGCTCGGCGTGTCTTTCGTGATCTTCAACACGCATCGCCACTTGGCGAAGTGGCATCCATCCTTCTTATACTGGATACAACGCGCCTGGAGGTCGTCGAGACCCTGGGTCGTGCATTCGTTATCCGTGCCGAAGAGCGGAACGACACCCTTATCGACTTTAATGCCGGGGATGATGTTGCGTTGCTTCATCAGCTCGACGAACGGCGTGCCATCGTCGGCCTTTTGATAGAGAGTCTCGTGGAAGAGGATCACTCCAGAAATGTGCTGACCGATGACATCCTGAGGAGAATTAATGTTAAACGTATTTATTAAACGCGGCATATATTTCTTACTGCAGCAAAATTGAAATGTTATTGACAGATCTTTGGAAAAATCTCGCAAACACCGAGAACATTAAAGTTTTAATAAAATTAATATTTTACGCTATACGAATTAAATATTTATCCGAGTTAATTTTTCCAAGTTGTCCATTAATGACTAGCTGGACGTACTTTCGCTGTAGTGAAAAGTAGTTGTCTGTAAGCCCTGCGGTTTTCCTCAGTGTTTTCGACGTTGATGTCCTGAAAACGTTTGCCGATCGTTGCAGTCGATTCATCAGCGGCCAGAATACCCCTGCCGGGTGCCACGATCTGTTGGGCGATTGTGCGTAATTCCTCTTTCAGCTCGGATTCGAGCTTGCTGTACTTTTCCGCGACCATTTTCTGTAATACAAAGATCACTTTATTAGTCAATTATACAATTGCGTTGAGTTGATCTTAGCAAAAAATGTGAAACCTAGTAATAATATCGAGCAAACTGCATCCTGGTGAATCGAGGAGATTAATATCTACACTAAATTAACTTAAATTAACAATCGTAGCTCTCCCTTCCATGGATAGGTAAATAAAATAAATCTACACTTATATGTATATTATATATATAGCTATATTATAATTCGCAAAATTGCATGCTAACTTCATCAGTTCCAAAAGGAATTCGAGATTACTCGACGATCCACGTAACATGTAACTTTTATTGGAGAATTCGGGTCCGTTATCTAATACGATGATAAAACGGTGCATCCAGAGTCAACCACATTTGTAATATTAAGTTTGTTTTCTGTTCCTGAACTGGCTGCACTAGTTCAGAGTTTATCTTTTTCCTTCCAATGTGGAGTAAAAAAGATAAACTCTGAACTAGTGCAGCCAGTTTAGGAACAGAAAACAAACCTAATGTAAAAACTCTTAGAGCGGACTGAACTTACAATTAATATCGATCACAAACGTTGTCTCATTGTCAGATCAAGAGAGAATCACAACGTTAGACTCTTATTTTTTTAGAGAACTCGGAATGATCGAAGCGACGCGACGGCTCCGCTGTGGCGTCATCGAGCGTAAACAAGAACGTGCAGCATCGCGGCATTATTGTTGGATGCGTATGCACATACGTACGCGAAGCGAATAACGATGATAATAATAAACGCGATACATATTCACGTTGACAATGTAATCATAAAGGATGGCCGTCGCGACACTCGCGACCGCGGTAATAACGCTACTGTTATAACGTGTCACAGTTGATGAATACGTTTATCGTTCGCCGATGTTTCGCACCCCCGTCGACGAGAAACGAGTGCATCCTTTATATTAATAATGATTGATCGAACACCGATACGACGAGAGAAAGAGAGATCGGGAACAAATCGGGAATAAGGGAACGAGAAGATGAACCGCGCGTCGCGGACGCAGCGCATCGGGGTCCCCGCGCGCGGCGCGGCTCCATATACCCCTCGACTACATCTCGTTCGCTCGTTGCGTCACGTTCTCCAGCGAACAAATTCACGCGCGCGTCTCGCACAGCCGCGAGTCGCACAGCCAACTGTCGTGTCGCTTCATCATCCGTTCAGCGTTCGCACGGGGGTGCCCCCGGCACCGACGTCCGACGCTGGCGCAGATACGGGGTGGGTGTGCAGTACCTGGCTGCAGTGCAGTACCCACTACCCACTACCCAGTACCCCCTACCGTAATCGCAAGACAGGGAAACGAAGAGAGGTAGGCCGTAGGATTGCGAAGAGGGTAAGCGGGAATATTTGAGGGTGGCGGAAGACGCGTTCCGGCAGGGAAGGAGAGGGCGAGCTAGCCGCAATGCAGCACGCGCAGACGTTCTCGGCGCGGCGCGCGCGTTCTCCACTCCGGTGAACCCCTGCACCTGCTCACCCTGAATTCTCCTGTGAGTGAGGTGTGATGTGACCTGAGAAAATCCTGAGATGCCGACGTACGCATCTCGGCGCGCGGCGCGGCGCGGCGCGGCGCGGCGACGCGACGTGCCCGCCTGAATCCTGCTGTGATTTTCTAATTATAATCGGTTTCTTCACTATCCCTCACAGTTAATACTGTCTGTGTAAGTTTTCATCAACCTTGTTTCATTCAATCTGAATAAATTCAAGAATTAAATCGCGT
Source organism: Aphaenogaster rudis (assembly GCA_003063815.1). Taxonomy (NCBI): domain Eukaryota; kingdom Metazoa; phylum Arthropoda; class Insecta; order Hymenoptera; family Formicidae; genus Aphaenogaster; species Aphaenogaster rudis. The sequence goes on along the minus strand of NJRL01000024.1, from coordinate 189,804 downwards.
GGAGATATTCGTCTCGGCGCGCGAGAATGCGTTTAATTTAGTAGAAAATAATATATCTCTGCAATATATTTGCTTGAAACAATTAAAGGATTCAGTGCAACAATACGAAAATTTCTCTCTATAATATAACTTTTCTTTTTTCTCTTTCATTTGTAAGATTAATCATCTTGAATTTTTAAAAGAAAACAAGCAAGAGGCCACCGAGTTTCAAAATTCCAATTTTTAGATCGCGAATTAACAATGTCTATCGCCGAAGAAGAGTCAGTAAAAAATAACAACAAGTAATAAATGAACAGTAATAAACACTGACATAATATCCTATTTTAAGCATGTAAATTAATTTATTTGCAAGTACACTGGAATAATTTCGACACTTTGTTGAATCTTAAAACATTATTTATATGTGCGCAAAGGAGCGCTGTTGAATATTACTACGTTCGCTCTTATTGTTAGTACTAGTTTCGAAAAACTTTCTAGAGTGTAATATCACGCGGCGGAACTGAAGATGAAAATTTATGATCACGAAGAAATACGAGACTGCAGGAAGCGCAGAGTGTATATCCGGCTGCCACCGCGAAGACGGTTGCGAGAAAATGGTGAGCTAAAACTATACATGAGTTTTGACTCCTCTTTCATTTAATTATATTTTTTATATATATTATTAAATAAAAATCATTTCTGGATATGTTTTTTCTAATTATGTAATAAAAAATTTCTCAAATTATTTTTTAATGCGTATTTTTTATAGTACTTTGATAATCTGAAAACCCGTATCTAAAAACAAGAGCAATTATCAGAATCTTATTATAAAGTGTATATATAAAAGTAGAAAAAGTTTCTTGTATGGAATATATTTCTGTGATAGATATATATTACGCAACTGAATACAATAATATCTGCAACTTTCTCAAATCGGAATAAATATACAAGATGATGCAATTCACACGTTCCTAGATGCAAAATTAAATGCGATTTTTTTAATAAGAATAATCGAGAGTTGAAAAACCATAATCTTTGTAAATATGCAATTGAATATTTTTTGCATGATGTCAATTGAATATTTCTTGTATGATATCAATAAAATAAATATGTTTCTCCTCATATTAAATTGAAAAAGTTATAAATAAATGATCGGATGAAAGGGAATCTCTATCTCTTAAGGAATATAATTCGAATAATAAATTCGAAAAAAACAAAATTTATCTTTTGGAAAGGATGATCGAACACAAATTAAATCCTTGATCAATTTTTGACAAAAAGTCCCGACGAAAACTATTTTTATCTTTATTGTACAACAGTAATAAACTGTCCAAAATAATTTTTGGATCACAGTGTTTAACACAGCCAGCGTGCTATTTTGTACAATATTATGTAAATACGATATGTACTCGTGTATCACATTAATCATATTTCATAATAACTATGTAATTTCATAATAAATAACAGCTTATTAATTTAAACTACAAACTTAATTTCAATTTTAAATTTCTAAATTTTATTTATACTTTTTACGAAATAATTCTATTTAGGAAATTTGTTAAGGAAAATTGTGAGTAGTGAGTTGTTTGTAACGCGGTAATATCATCGTTGTTTGGTGATATTTTGACGTAATCAGTATCTCTAAAGATATGATCATGTGTTGCGCGATCTTATGTAAATTTTGTTTTTGCATATTGTGGTGCAATGTGATAAAGTCATTTGCTGTGCCGAATTGAACGATGATTACGCTTGCTTAACTATAAACGAAAATATGACTTGATACGATATCTGTTCAGATTACCTTAAGATAGCACATTCCATATTTACTGGAAACGTGTAAGTCCTTTAAAAGGTGTGCGAATGAGATTGTGAATAAAGTAAGCGCACAAACAGTTTGTGACCTTTAGCAAATTTGGCTATATTATATCGTAATGATATTTTCATTAATCATTTAACGCGTATAATTAAAAAAAATACTCTAGTACAATAGAAATAAGGAGAAAGAGAGAGAAAAAATCGAAGATATGCATGAATTCTATACATGAACCCTCATTTTTTTATATATGTGTATACTGTATATATATATATATATATATATATATATATATATAATTGCGAATATATATAGATCGATTCGGTGGGATAATTAGAACAACTTTTGGAGAAGCGATTTGTCGTATTGTCGATGGCTTTTCGCAGTTCGAATCGAGTCTGTTCGACGGTCAATACGTAACGACGATGGAATTACATGTTGCGGTTACTCGGCATGGAGGTTTGTGATACGCTTGCGCCGTTTTCCAGCTGATCCGTAACCGCGAGAAGATTTAATATTGCGAAACTTGTGTGTGAATCTGAGAACAGTCTTTGCGCACATTCGCTACTTGGCACGATGTATCTATCAGATTCGCAATATTCGCAGATAACGCAAGTAAATTGACAGGTAAGATTTACGTTAATTTAATTCACATTATATTGTCTATTATATAAGATCTATAGAATTGAAGGATATGTAATTAAAAATTTAGGACATTGATGGATTTATACTTTTTGCATTGAAAAGAATTAACCCTGCATTAAACATTGAATAACGGTATGTGATATCCTTCTATATCTATGACTTCTGCATCATGACAAACTTCTGAAAGTGAAAGGCAGGATTTGAGAGCTTTTTTTAAGCGACGCATACATATATACATCGCGGACATAAATTGCATCATCAGCGGGAAAACAAATGCGCGACGTGGACGTAGAAGTTGGTAACTCGCCAAACTGCAATTTGCATAGCACTACGATATATTTAGATCAACTGTATTTTTATGATAGCTGTCGCTATGCAAATATCGAAGAAAAGCGCGGGGTGAAAGTCAGAACTATCAAACAAACTACTTTCTACTGAAACTTGAAATAGCTCACGCGTGTTGCTGATATAAAATAAACGACTTTCACGACTTCCAGTCTTGGAACAAATGTGCATTAATTTTCCATGTAGAAAAATTCAAAGTGATAAGCTTTGTGATGTGTTTTAAATATAGTTTTTTTTGTCGTCTTCTCTTTATGTGTTTCACTAATAATTTCACATGTACATGTAACTTCATCGTCTGTCAAAATAATTATCGGTATGTTCATACCTATAAGCATTGGGGATTGCACAAACAATATTTCTTCATAGATAATTTCTAATTTTATATATCGCGATTGCGTAATTATCTAATGATAAATTAATTAACGTCAATTTTCGATCAATTTTTATTACACACTTGGACTTTTAGCATTTGCTGAAGCTTTATAATTAAATGAATATTTATATATTCTAATTTTTTATATTAAAATTACTAGTTCTTTAATAAATTATCAAATAGATCAGTGTTAGGCAATTGTAAATTTCCGAAAATAAAAAAATTTTCCAAATTATCTAAGAGAAAATAAGAGATTGAAACTGGCGTTTTAAATTATCGATCGTGTAACGGAATACTGGAATGGAAGCTGTACGTGCCCAACTGCACGTGGAAAGATCCTTTCGACTCTTCTCTGGTAAATAAGGGTCATATTTCGCTTAACACAATCAGGGGTGTCATTACGTTCTTTCTCGAGGCCTGGTCATCAGTCAGTGACCGAGGAGGGGGGGGGGGGAATTTCACATTTGTCAGTAGATATTTTGTACAATATTTCCATTAGCAGTAAAACATGTATAAAACTTTAACGTTAAAAATTACAAATTAAAAACAATAAATACTACATTGTATAGTTTTTTAAAATTAGTTAATATTAGACAAAAATTTGTTTAAACTTTAAAATAAGATGATTACCTTTTAAATTTAAAAAAAAATTTTTCTGAAAAATTGTTTTCTACTGAATAAAATTATTTTATCTGTAGATTCCGAGGTATGGAATTCCATACCTACATAGGCTACAGTGAGGCCTGATCTGTACCATGTGGCAACCCTAGCGGTAATGACGCCCCTGAACACAATTCTTTAAAACACAGATGTTTCTCTAACACTCTATGCGATGGAAGGATCGAATTTTATTTATTATATATACACACATGCGCTTTTTAAACAAAAATAACGAAAATCTTAAAATTTATTTAATAGTATATTTTATTAGTTCCTTGGGATAAAAAACTGTATTTAATATTTTATGTGTATGAAACGAAATATGTATTCGATTTTTATTTACAGTTTGCTTTATAACTTGAAATATTTCTATATATAGCTACCTATTGGAGTATAGATGTTAATATATATTGTTCATATATGATTATTATCAGTAAAATTCGTTATATGTATACATATGTTCAACCATTGAAGCTGGTATAATTTCTATAATGGTGAATTTGTATTTTATTGTAGACACACGAAACTGTGCTATCTATGTTTGTCCGTGACAATGAAGATATTTAACAATTGGCGCAAAATATATATATATTTTTATATTATAGCACTTTTGCTTATAGAAAACTTAAACTCACGCCAAAATTATATTTATTAAAATCTTTGGATAAATTGTTCCAACTTACAGCTCACAATCAGATTCGACTGCGTTGGTCGAGGCATTCCCGTTGTAAAAATATCTCTCTTATACACTGTTATGCCTACGCGCTCGTGTGCGTAATGGGTCACGCGTGCGACAAGCGTGCGCGTATAATAATTTCGGAGCCATGATAGAGAGAACATAAGAATTTCGATGGTAATATAAAGGCGATTGATGCTTGTCGCGCACGACGATGGTGGCGATGAAATGTCAGTCAAGGTCGAAGGTCGTTATAGATAGGTCGAGCATAAAATTTCAGGTATTCCTCGAGGCAACGCGAGACGATCGATACCTGCAGGAAGGCACGTCCTACCTACATGGATACAGAATTTTTCTGTCGCGAAAACGAGACAGCACGTGGACTCACCTAATTGTAAATGAGGACCGATTCGTGTGTGTGAACTGCGCGAGCGCCTGCTATAATCCACCTGATGGTCGAGGTGCGACTGAGAGAGACTACGCCAGCCGTCGTCGGTTTCAAAGTCTGATTGTGTGTTATCACGCGCGTGCGCTCTAGCTCTTATACACGGAGGTGCTCAACTTTACTACATCGTCGTCCGTCGATAGGGCGGACAAAGATCAGCCGGTCAGCTGATCTTGTCACACCAGCTTTCGTCATACGATCTTAAACTAGTAAAATGTGAAGTAATAAGTTGAAAAATTTATACAAACAAATATATAATATAAAATATTAAATGAAATATAAAATTGCAAAATGATACATATAATATACATATAATTCAATCAATATTTTAGTTCCATCGTTGTTATCAAATGTTTTTTAAAAACAATCGCTGATAGAATGACACAGAATGATATTTATCTCACATAGATTATGATCAAACTCGATTAAAAATACCATTAAAAAAAAAAGTTTATCGTCCGAGCAATTTTCTTCAACTGAAAGACCGCCATATTATTTTGCAGCATGTTACGTTACTGGCGTATACCACGTGGTGATGAGTTATCCAGGAAGGAGGGCATTGGAGCAATTCGCCGGGGATAGATGACGACATATCGACCAGTAGATGGGCAAGTCCGCGTATGGGAGCCTTGCGTTGAGAACCGTTACTTTAGAGGTCAGTCAAGGGCACTTTGCTTAACATTTACCGAAACTGATGGAATTTTTTAAATAGCGTGTTAAAGGTTGAAGCATTTGTGCGCGCGTAAGTATCGTCAGACGCGCCTCCTTTCTCTTAATCACCGGATTGTCCTATCACGCGTAACAGTTCATTGATAAAGTGGGCTCGACCCATTCGCCTTGGTTCTTATCTATCAGTGAATTCTAAGTAATACGATTTTTTGTTTTTTTTTTATCGGGTTAATGTCTCCCTGATCTTTTATATTATATTTATCTTTTATATCTATTTGGTGTGTTCAAAATTCTGAATTTTGTCAAGTATATAAAAATTATATACACGAAAATGTGTACTGACAATAGTGCATGCAATGATATACATATTTATGGTCTATCAATTTTTTACATGTGGGATTTGATAAAAATTTTCTACAAGAAATTATCAAAAAAGATATTTTCGTAAGCATTATCTTTAGTGTCACATGCGCTAAATAATTTATCGTTATTTATAGCAACTTCATATCTGTGATTTTCCAAGATTTTGGAAAAGGTAAAGTATTCTCGTCTAAATCATATACATTTTGTTAAAATAATTAAACTTGCACATTTTTATATATTAAAAAGTATTTTTAAATGATTTAATAATATATATTTAAAATATTTGTATCACATGTTAATTTTTCTGGCAATTATAAAATGTTATGAATGCATTGTACATTTAATTAGCTTACGAAGAGAGGGAACGAAATATTTCTGTTTAATTCACATTCGAATGCATATGTTTTTCTCCTCAACCCGTAATTCTCCTAAAGATGCTTCGGAGCATAATTGGGCCCTTTTAAGAAACATTGCTTGAGCCTTATCCGCGTTTTCCGGATCGTTTTTCCAAATTTTCATCGCCGTATTCTAGCGGAGCAGACAATAAGTGGAATTTATGGAATTTTTTTATCAGTTTGAAATAGCTTTCAAATTTGTCAAAGAGTTTGTAAATAACAGAAAATACAACAAATTTTATTTAAAGTAAGATGCATTTTAAGGAACCTGCAGAGCACGTCCGTAGCAGAAACTGAGCCTCCATGGTTTTTTATTGTCACACGCATTAATGGCATTTAGATTTAATACGGCTTCTTCGTCGGTTTGACCGCCGCTTAGAAAAAAAATTGCTGGAACTGCCGTAGGTACTGTTCTTTGTAATGCTCTTAGCGTATACTCAGCGACAATCTATGATCGTAATATTTAAACAAATATATTCAATAAAAATATATTCTTACGAAAAGATTACAATTCGCTTTGTATTATTAAAATATTGTTAAATAAAATGATACCTGCGGCGTGCATTTTATTGCGTTTTTTATACCCGACAATACCATCGCTGGCTTTAAAACCATCCCTTCGAGATACACATGATACTCATTCAATGCACGAAACAGGATGGACAGCATCTCTTCGTGAACTTGCAAAGCTCGATCTATACCATGTTCGCCACTGCTCAATATTTCCGGTTCTACTATGGGAACCATTCGCGCGCTTTGGCAGATGCTAGCGAACCTGTATAAAACGAGACACTTAAAAATATTTCGTGTTACATAATAGAATTCCATCTTGCGCAACGACTTTTGCATGAATGTTTGTACGTATGTATTTACGATTCTCTCGTGTGCCAATTGTAAATGTTTATATTCATCTAATAATTATTACATTGTAATTGTGTATATATGTGAAAAATATGTAGATTTCATGAAAGATTTTCGATGAAATTTGTTGCGCAACGCATTTAGAGAACGCGCAGAATTTTTACGAGCTTCTGCCAATCGCGCGATACATATATTATAGTTTCTCCGAATATTAAGACGATCAGATACCTAGCAAGAACATTTGCATTGGTAATCATCGCCAGATGACTGGGACATCGTTCCGAAATCGACAAAACACATCTCCATTTGGCGAGGTGGCAGCCTTCCTTTTTATACCGAACACAATTCTCCTGCAAGTTGTCCAAACCTTGCGTAGTCTCCTCGTCCTCGGTACCGAAGAGACGCACCAAACCTCGATCGACTTTGACGCCGGCTACGATGTTCCTCCGACGCAGGAATTCGATAAATCCCACATCTTCCGACGTTCTTTGATGGATCGTTTCAGGATGCAGAATCACGCCGCTTATGTATTGCGAGAATTGAGACTGAAGTCAAAAGTATAATGCGATGTTGTTAAATTAATTTTTTTGTCCTTAATGATAATAACGATGCGTTGCTCCAATTAATGCTTTACATATGTTCGTGAGTGCTACTAAAGATTATGAAGCTATATTTGGAATCTGTTGCGTTACGTCTTTTGCCGCGGTCTAAAATTTCTACTGCCACCGCATGCAGCGACCTTGTCCGCGGACAGCAGCATTTCTCGATAAGCACGTCTCGTAGATTCGGTATTTTCTATGCCGATTTCCTGAAATCTCTGGTCTAGACTTGCAGGTGACTCATCACAGGCCAACAGTCCTTTTCTAGGCGCACTGATCGTCTCGATGATCTTTTGCAGTTCCAAGGATAAAGCCGGATCGAGTTTGGTACATTTGGTAATGGAAGATGATATCTGACGCGTTCCAAACATCAATTATACTGATATAATTTCGCATGAGCAAACCATTTAGAGAAAAAAATAACTAATTAAAAAATCTAAATGCAAAAAAAAATGCAAAATGCAAAATCTAAATGCATCGAGGAATATATTCGATTTAAATGACTACAATTACCCCACACAGCACACTTTATCCTGAGGATATCCCAGAGTGATCCACATGTCCAATTGGACATAATGAGATCCTATGGAGATCCTACGGTTATTGAGATATCCCTCGGATATCTAGCGGATATCGCAATATCGTGTGCTGTGTGGGACATAACGACATTTATTGATGATCCGATGGCACTGATTATCGATATTTTGCAAAACAGTCCAAAGAGAGTAAAACAATATTCCTAAACGTGCCGACAAGTTGTTTTGCAAAATCAAATTAAATCAAAAGCTAGCACATTTCGTTTTGCGTTCATGAACTTCGTTTCAATTTAATATTATGCGTGTGATAACATTTATTACAAGCAAAGTATGCTGATCTTCAGAAAGAGAAAAATATTAAAAGAGAATAATTAAAGGAGAATAAAAAAGAATTGATTTTCATTTATAATTAATTGCTTTTAACACATGCATTTCTGATGGTTTCAAGTTGTTAGCATAATGATATAATGTATATGCAATATGTGTGTGTGTGTGTGTGTGTGTGTGTGTGTGTGTGTCAATGTACAAAAGTATAAAATATTGAAGCATAAATAGTAGCAGTCTCTGAAATAGAAGATTGCATGCTTATACGTTACGTAATTTAATAAAATGTATAATATATATAAAGTAGTAATTATATTTATATATATTACTAAGAAAATAAGAGGACTTTTTGCATTGTAATTTTTATTACACACCTCTGCAAATATTAATATAAAAAAATGTTTTTTTTCTATCTTCAATTATATAATTGTTATAATACCAAAATATAATATAATAAAAATCATATATATATAATAATTAAAGTAATAATAAAAGTATGTATAATAATAAGCACACAAAATTATATTAATATAATGATATAGAAGTTTACGTATATCTAAGGGTAAATTACCTTATCTTTGCAGCAACAATTTGTTCCCAATCGCATCATTTTTCACCGCCAGTCGATAAGATGTACTTTTTAATTTATAGTTAATCAAAGTATCTGATATATTTATAAATTTATCAACATAATTATAAACAAATATGAAAAGATTTTCAATGTGATGCATAGTTGAATTAAAATTAAAATGTATCGAAATATTTGTGCATCCATAACGGTTTTTTAGAAATCGAAACAAACGATAAGATCGAACAAAATTGTATATAACTCGATCGATTATAAATATTTATATTCTCCAAAAATAAAGCACTGTTTTCATTAACACTAAAGAACGCCATGTTGGTAATGCGCAAAATTTAATATTGTAAAAAATTTTTTTTATTTCAAATATTTGAAGCGATAAAAAATGGCAAAAATTATAATTCAACATTGATTAAATCTTTTTAAAATGTATTATATCTATGGTTTTCCACATTGGCACGCGGTTACAGCCGGTTTAGTGATATCTTAAGCCCGTATTACACTACAGGTTGCGGCTCGGTTGCGGTTGGAATTTGACCAATCAGATGAAAGAATACCAATCTCAAGCTTAGTGAACTTTGTCCTTATTGGTCAAATCCCAACC
>NJRL01000024.1:160658-177238 GCA_003063815.1 Aphaenogaster rudis | reverse complement strand
TTATTCCTTATATTTTTTGATTGTGCGTTGGCCTTTACGGTTCTTGGGTAGAATCCACTACCAACGGAAAGGCAAGGTTGCTTGAAAAACCCTAAATAACGCGAGTAGACGAGAAGCAGTCTTGCGCGCCGTTTCAAGTTTTCGAAACGGAACGATGAAGATTGATTAGATAGAAATGGTTAGAAAGTGATGATCAGGTAATTGCTTTGCGTGTTTTGATAAATTGCCAATCTTTCGATCGACAAATATCAATAAACGAGAAAATGATTATTATTTACTTGGCACGATGATTTTACGTGACAAGACATATTAATCGACGAGCATGGCGGAGAAGGTTAGATTTTCGTAACGTATTGTAGTAAGTAAACACTGAATATTGCTGGGAAAGCTGAGTCTTCCGTGGTCTTCCGTGGCTTATGAATGATTACGTATATATATTTCGTTGAAGTGAACAATCATGTTTCAATCGAGAATAATAGATTTCGTATTGATATAAGAAGTGGAGTAATCTCTTGTGGGGTAATATATTCGACCATGCAAAACAGATGATTTAATTATGCAAATTTTTTACTTCAATAGATTTGATTGTATAAGATTTGCCTTAACCGAAGCTTGTTTCTGATAGGTTATCGTTACGATGAATGATCTAGATGAACCTATTATGGAGACAGGGTCATCTGACAAAGCTAAGGGAAGCAAGTTAAAGAGACGTTCGGTTTCTTCTTCCAACAATGATTCTGAGAAGAACAGAAAAAGACGAAATGTATGCAGTAAGGATAAAAGAAAGAAGTCGAAACGTAGAAGTAGTTCCAATAGTTCTAGTTCTTCTAATATTTCAAACTCGGAGAGAATGATACATAAGGCAAGGAAAGATAGAGATGAAGATACAAAGCACAAAACTAAGAAGTATGAAAATAGTACAGAATTGCAAAGAAGAAGTGGAAAATATAGTAACGATCATAGATTCTACAATCGGAGGCAGAGTAACTTTCTGAATAATCAAAGAGATTATGGCTATTCACGACCTTACAGACATAATTATTATAATAGAAATAGAAGAGATGCATATAATAATTATCATTATAATAACAGATATAATAACAGATATTTCGAAAGAACATTTAATCACAACAGATCAAGGATACCAAACTATCATAGAAATACTGGCCATGATGCGACTAGTCAGCTCTCACGAGAGAGTAGTTCAAAGGAGCATACGAGTCAATCAAGATCTATTTCTAAGATAGAAAAATTTGATTCAGTAAGAGATAACACAGAAATAGTTGAACACGTAAAACAGAAAGAAAAGAAAAAAGCAGAAAATACACAAAATATAATTCAGCCAAGTCGCAAGAAATTGAAGAGGAAAAGATTTTCGTCCACCTCTAGTTCTTCTAGTGTCAGTAGCAGTAGTAGTGACAGTAGCAGCAGCAGTTCCAGCAGCAGTAACAGCAGCAGCAGCAATAGCAGTGATACTGACAGCAGTAGTAGTAGCAGCAGTATTGATAGCTCAGAAGACGAAAAGAAGCAGAAGAAAGCCAAGAAGAAGGCTAAGAAATTGAAAAAGGCTATGAAGAAGCGGAAGAAGAAAAAACGGATGAAGAAATTGAAAAAGAGACTAAAAAAATCTGCATCCAAGAAAAAAGGACACAGCAAGAAGAAGTCTAAGGAAAATAAAGAAATCCAAGATGGTAAGGAAAAAACAAAGGAAATTATATCGGATGTGATAGAAAGAGCGAAAGCCATGGCCCCTATGACAAAAGAGGAATGGGAAAAAAGGCAGAGCATCGTGCGCAGAGTATATGACGAAGAGACTGGAAGACGTAGGTAATATGTTGCAAAGCAATTGAACACAAATAATGAAATTGATATATATCTGTCTCTTATACACATCTAGATGTGTATAAGAGACAGATCGTGCGCAGAGTATATGACGAAGAGACTGGAAGACGTAGGTAATATGTTGCAAAGCAATTGAACACAAATAATGAAATTGATATATATATATATATATATATATATATCAAGGTTGGGAAAGTTACTTTATAAAAGTAACGAGTTACTTTTCAGAATCGATAACTTGTAACTGTAACTAGTTACATTTTCAATGAAAAAACTGTAACTGTAACTAGTTACAGTTACAAGTTATCGATTCTGAAAAGTAACTCGTTACAGTTACAAGTTATCGATTCTAAAAAGTAACTCGTTACTTTTATAAAGTAACTTTCCCAACCTTGATATATATATATATATATTTTATATTTGTTTTTACTCTTAAATTTATATATGTCTATTAAAATGAATTTTTGTGTTTTTGCAAAGATTAATCAAAGGCGAAGGAGAAGTCTTGGAAGAGATAGTAAGCCGGGAGCGTCACAAGGAAATTAACAAACAGGCGAACAAAGGAGATGGCAAATACTTCCAAACGCACTTGAAGATGAACGCTCTGTGAGATATATTTTTGTGCAAACAAAAATAAAAAACATAATTAGCTTCTTTACATATATAAATTAGATATTATGTAATAAAAACCTATATAAGTTTTATATATATATATATGTATATGTATACGTATATGTGTAACTTATATGAAAACCTATATAAGTTATATATATATATATATATATATAAAATTTATATTCTTCCTTGTCACATATAATGTTGCTATCTGATATCATAACATGTTTTGTATTGCATTGCCATTTTGAACACATTTTATCTAAGGGCACACGTAAACTTGTTATGTATTATTACAATTGTAATTCATGCGTGGGTCACAGGAAATTAGATTAAGTTGAAATTTTTTTATGATACTCCTATCATATGATGCAATATATGTATTGGAAATAAATTTTTATATAGGAAATTTTTTTTATTCCATTAAGAAGACTAAATTGAATTAATTTTACTCAATTTATACAAAAATAACCATTAGAATAAAAAAATATTTTATGTTAATTTAATATAAAAAGAATACGCATATTCTCAGAAGGTACATATTTGCTTAGTAATTTTTTTACATATATACTTTATATGTATATACATTTGATAACAATTTATATTGGTAACGCATTTTGGATGTCTGTTGGTAATGTAAACTATGGAGTTTTCATAAGATGATTATCATTGATCGATTTTAATCGTTCCGCAAGATGTCGACACAGTCTATAATAGTGGATTCAGATGGCTTTAGTCTGCCAGTAGTAGAATTACATAGTAAGTCGAGTAGGAAGTAGATCAAACTTTCATCACATTTCCGTGAATTTTTCATGTCAAATAAATATGATTGCGATTTTTATTATTTTTTAATGAAGAAATCTTAATTTTCTTTGCAGTAATTCTAATAGTTTTTATTTTAATTTAACTTAAATATTCTATAATCATCTGCGACTATAAAAAATTTCATTTTTAGTGTAACATGATTTTATAAAAAATTATGTTACTCAACTATAAATAATAGAGAGACCTATTTTTACTATTTTGACAATTTTATAAAGATTAATTTTTTTAGGACAAGGAAGGTTAAGAAAATATAAGTAAATAAAATCATATTATGTTAAGATAGCATTCTTTCCGCTCAATTTTTAGATGTATTTGCTTTGCTTATTTGTTAAGTTTAGTGAAAACATGTTTAGCTCTTATGATATATTTTACGCTGATATCTCTCGATCATTTTTTCCACATTCGTTTTTGGAATGGACGTCAGTGTATGATTTTTTATCACATTAAATTATCAATAAATTTCCACTCTGCATCCTTTCAAATTTAATCTCTTCCCGATAAAATCTTATCACTTTTTGGTGTGAGATGGAAGTTAGGTGATGACAATTTTATGCGCAAATTTACGTGAGGATTTGACTTTTTTCAATATTATAGGAAAATTGATTTTTTAGCTGGCAACACATTTTGTAATCTTCTCCTTCCAACTTATCTAACAATAAGGAAGGATCTATCACGCGGTGTTGGAATTGTAATAGTGGATCCGTTCGCTGCGCGAGAGATACGCGTACCAATAGAAGAGATTAATGGTCAGGAAAAAGAGGGGAAACATTACACGACTGACGCGGTCAATCTTCGATACCGAATTGTATCTGGGTGTTCGCCGACGTCGTCTTCTGGACGTGGACGACGTTATTCGCCTGGACGGCGGCGGCGCCGGCATTTGTCGCGGCGGTGGGCTGCAGGTCACACAAGATATCTGCCAGTGACCAGTCACCGCTGGATCCCTATCGGGTATCGAGATCGCTGACAATGGTATCACCTCGATCATACTATCGCCATTGATCGTGAAGTTGCGGTTGCCACGTCCTCGCGCACTAGAACTCGCGGAACTCTTTCGACGAGTCTGAAATAACATTCACGTGAATAATTAAGTAGGGGCCAGCCCATTATTCATTCCCTGTTGAAATGAAACGTTTCAAGTTGTACTATAGGTATGACTTGAAAATGAAAGGAAGTGTATATTCTAAATCTGCTACAATGTGTTATTTCCTTGTCCTTAACCAATTTATTTAAATTTTATTGATTCGATAATCATGCTTCAGCATTTATATTTGCTCTTGAGAAATAGAAAGAAATGGTAAAAATAAACGTAAAAATTGATAATTTCTCGCTTCGAAGAGGTGTTTACCGGTTGATTTTTTATTAGCCTTCTAGCAGCATCTTCTTCTTCGCTCGAACTTTCAGTGTCGCTCAGATCAGAGCTAAAGTAACACTCTCCCGATCCGTACTTGGTGAAATAATGCACCACTGCGAATTGTATTATAGTGGCGAAGATAAACGCGAACGACAGAAAGACGAAGAAATCCAGAGCAGTGGGATAAGGAACTTTAGGCAGGTCGGTTCTCGCTTCGAGTCCTAAGAACGTCATTGTTAATACAGTAGTTATGCCTGAAACAAGATGTAATGTGACAATCGAACCGCGCAATTATAAATCCTACAAGAGTAAAAGAGTTCCACTTGAATTTAAGTGATTTCAATTATCTCTTCCGTATATTCAATTTAAGAGCAAAAATTCCAGTATTTTTACTCTTTTAACATTTGTTTCATTCAGAAACTCTTGTGCCGTAATATTTTCGACAACAAAATAACATAATAAATAGCTATAGATATAATTATCAATAAAAGGAAAAATGACATTTATAACAAGAAATTAATTCTGCACCAGCAAAGAGATTATTACAATCTAGATTTCGAAAATTTTGATATGTCAGTCAATATTTACTACATGTCTGATTAATAATGATATGAATTAAAAGAACGATATTACTCTTGATTTTCATACGAAAGTTACGAGCTTGATAAAGCCAGAAATTGTTAGTGTATTTGCAGCGTGTTGAGAAAGCATTGCATGTTGAATTATGCGGCTTGTGCATCTTCACGCTTGCGGTTAACGTAGATTCCTTTTGATGCATTTTGTTCGTACTACGTTATATCCTCTTACATAAGTTTACCGTGCACATCCCCTAAGTATGATAAAATCTATATACGTTCTCAAGGTGTGTGTATGGTAGATTGTAACGGTAGAGATCTCAAAGAATACTTCAATTATTAATAGCAATGAGTAACTGCTCTTACCCAGCGACACTCGATCGGCGGTAGCTTCTCTGTTTAACCAGAATGAGACCCAAGACAGGACGACCAGCAAGACGCAAGGACCGTATACCTGTATTAGGAAGTTACCCATGTGTCTTTGCAAGTGGAAGTACACTAGGAGTATCGAGTATTCCGCTAAAACATATTTAACGTATGGCTAAGAGTAACATGCTCTTGTAATATAGGTATCGTTAAATGCGATTTTTATCAATTTAAAAAATTTAGATCAAGAGATTTAAATACAAACACTCGATGACTTGACGATTCTAAGCAGATTTTCTCGATAAGTGCGCAATCAACTCAAGTGACAGCTGTTTGCCGTTTACTAATCGATAATAGTTCGATTAAAATTCGCAGACAAATCTATGTAGCATCCAATCTTCCGGTCTGCTCACCTACACGAGCAGACAATGAAAGCTTAAGAGAGAAAGAGTAATAGTCGTCTTTTAGAGAAGGCTGCAATTAATCGTCACTTCAATGCGCCGATTTTCGACGCTACTTTTCCTCGTTCTTTACGTCACTTCTCCTCGTTCTTGATATTTACAGTAATGCGAGGTACACGGAATATACTTGTTCCTTGACCGAACTTTCTATAGTTCCTAATTTTCGGAACGGCCTTTCCTCGTTAAGCTACTTTAGTTCATTTGCTCATTATTTGCTCATTCTGTGAATTGGTTAGGCTATATTAAAGTTTGATTTTTATGAACTCCTTTAGCACTATATTTAATTCAAGAGTCTCGGTTACCTTTTTTTACGTTTTGTATGGACTAGAAGAAATATTGAAAAGCCGGATATTCTTGATTTCTCACTTACCATGCGAGAAGCCCGGTGCAGTCGAGTGATTTGCGGTGGGATTGGCGACTAGATCAAATTGCGATAGCTTCATGTCCTCCGCTATAGCGACTTGCCTTGCACTGTTCCACTTGTAGATCACGTCGCGTGTCGTATAGCCAACTGTAAATGGATTAATTTCGCGTTGCTAAAAAGATCGACGTATTGTCTCAAATGATAACTGCCGACAATTGAAAACTGCACGCTTGGCCTTCACTGGTTATGTAATGGATATAAATCTAGTTAAACCTAATTTTTATAAATTTATATTTTTGACTAAACATATATCTGTGATATGTATATAAAAATGATAACCAAGTATTAAGTAGAAGAACGATGATATCTTCGAGAGTCGCGGAATAAATAAATCTACTAAACTCACAGCTGCCGAATTGTAACGGACATCTCTGTGTATCCATCGGAAAATCTTCAAGATTCATCGGACATCCCGCTTTGATCGTAAGTCTGAAACAACATAGAGAATTTAACAAATTTTGGAATGCTATAATTTCGATATGTATAACAAGCTTGATTATAAAAAAACATTTGTAACTGATTTTCAATTTAATTTTTTCCTTTTTATACAAAGTAAATAAAAGTAAAAATTCTATTAGAGTTAAGTGAAATTAAAATTGTAATTATCTACTTATAATTCGAAAGTCATATTGGAACAAGTTTCGTACGCATTCTCTATATTGAATTTAAAGAAAAGAGTTATTTAGTACTACAGAAATCTGATCTTTTTTTCATGCCATAATTCAATCCGTTTTGACACAATTTCGATATAGTATATATATATTTTTTAAAACAATAATAATTAGGATAAGACCGTGATGTGATAACACAATTTATTTATATAAATTGAGAAAAGGCCAAGAAATGGTCATAGCGGATCTTAGTGCTTAAGCTTAAATAATATTAATGTGTGATTTTTCTATGAACTGCGCGCCGTTACCAACGGTCTTGAAACGCAGCTCTTGAATTATGAATATCACATTTATTAAATTGATAATCAATTTAATGATACTGATGCTCACAGGCATCTATATAAGATCCCCCTCCCATCCCAACCCGAAAAACTGTAAAGAATTATATACTTTGCTTGTGGGCGAATACAAATGCAAATGCATAAAAAATAGTATCGTAAATCGTTTTGAGTTTGATCGAATTATCACACTGCCTTTTAATTCCGTCAGAGAAATTAGAATCGAAGGATAAGACGATCCGATCCGTGACTAATCGGATCCATAACTTTGGCACTCGCTCGTTCGCTCGATCGCTCTACTTGCAGCAGACATGCGTTTCTGCATCCCTTGTATGTGCACCATGAGCACTGGACGGATTGCTTTTGTTATATCCCGCAATTTTAAGGTGTTAAAATTTTATCTCTATTGTTTGTTATATGTTTAATAAAAAATTCTATTTGCGTGTGTAGTTTATAATATGGAGAGATTGCGAGAGTTCAAGAATATATATATATATATATATATATATATATATATATATATATAGATAATGAATAAAATGAATCAAGTGCGAAGAAGATAATAAATAATGACTAATATGGATATAGGGAAAAAAACAAAATTTTTCTTTACGAAGTATAGGATTTTAGTTTTCTTTCTTGTCACAGACTGAATATTTTTCTCACATATTTCGACGGTGTGCACAAGAGGTATTGCAAGATTGATCGCATTTTGCTGAAGATAGACTTTGAGCAATTTGCCTCGAATGATTTTCGGGTACCGTTTCAGTATAGGAACTACTTTTTATCCCTAGTAGGGTCAAATCCACCAATAGAATCATTAAATCGGTCTTGCTAAAGGAAGGATTCCGATTGTTGAGACACTCAGCTGGACTTTCCGAATAAAGCGCGAACAAATGTTGCAGCTATATATTTAATCGGATTCAATTTAAAACATTTACGATTATATTTGGCAATGGAAAACTACATGAAATTTAAACCTAATCATTAAAATATAAATTACCGAGTAATACATGTATATTGACATTCTTCTATCGCGAGTTTTTCTTTCTGTTTTATCTAAGTATTGATTGCTTTTTGACTTTTCATTATATTGATAGACGATTAGAAGTTTTTGAATTTATTTGAAATGCCAATTTGAATTTATTTGAAATTTCAAGATAGTTTTCTGATATATAGTCGAGTTTACAGTTATATGTTGAAATTAGTACAATTTATGTCGGATTATTATCTGCATCGTGATATTTATTATAAAAAAGTTGATTAATTTTAGAAGTACATCATAAGTTTGTTACAATCAAAAAGAATTAATCAATTTTCTGCAAATTACGGATAGTTAAGTGTACTGAAAGTTTTAAATAATGCATTTTGTGCAAGACCACGAGAGATTCAAAGTTGCATTTTAAACTTACGTAGGACATACATTGTACAAATGGCTGTGGTCTAATGAAATTTATACGCTATAATAAACGCATTTCCCCCCCCCCCTCCTCTCTCTCTCCCCTGGCTATAGCGATAGCAAGAAGCAAAAGTTTTATTCCTTTGTAATGACAAGTTTCCTCTGCCTCATGAATAATGACGATCACGGCCGAAGAAGCGTGAGATAAAATGAAGTCAAATGGAATGAGATTAAAAGAATGAGACCAACTTCACGGAAATACGAGAAAAGAATAAACCGAGTGGTAAAGTTAAACGGCCCTAAAATAAATAATTCACGGCAATTTTAAAGATAGCAACGGTGCGACAAGTTCTCGACTCTTTCAATAAATTTCTTCGAGAAGAAGTTTTGAAAAAAGTGGATAAAGAACTTAAAGAAACGATGTGAAGGAGAAATTAAAGCAGAAAATGGAAAGCAATAATATATGCATAATAGATCCATATACAATAATGGCAAATGAGTAGGATTGTAAGATAAATTAATAAGTTACAACCACATTTTGTCATTTCAATAAAGTATAATAACCTGATAAGAGTGAATGTTTCTTGAGAAAATTAATTTTTAAGAAAATTAACGAAATAAATTATTAAAATAAATAAGTATAAATAAGTTAAAATTTATAAGTACAAATTTTTATTTAAGGATGAACTATCGTAAAAAGTTAATAGTGCTGTTAGAAATTTCATTGTCTTGAATACTTTGAAAGATATGACTACTTACAATTTCTCGGGTAAACATTCAGATGACAAAAGCTAATCCGAAAACTTGATCCGAATAGACGTTGTCCAGGTCAAAGAAAAAAGAAAAGCAAAAGTCACTCTTGAGAAGTTCCCGCCATTCAAGCAAGAATTACGCAAGAAGTGCGGCTTCTCTGTTGCGTACTATATATTGAACGAATTCTTTTGATCTCACAAGCCACGACCGCGCCCTGAATGATGTCTTCTGGATTAGCAATTAAAGCGAAATTTTAGACTTAATCTATCCGACAGGCATAATTAGACACTTTTGAAAATATTATGCTAGATGAGGAGCCTGGAAAAAATAGAAAATTTCGAGAAATCATTTTCCCGATTTGATTAAATGAAGAGGAGTGTTAATTGAATTTTTCAATTCATTTCACGAAAGTGTTATTCAATTGTGCAAACATTTTTGGAAACACGTTTTAAACACCAAACATATACTGACGCGATCTGTAAAAATAGTATGTAAAAGACAAAATTTAAAGGTTTATATTTCCAGGTAATCTTGGTCTTCCTTTTTCAAAAAAACATAAATTTTTATGAATTTTGTTTTTACATATCACTCATTATATTATAGATATTACTGCAGATATTATTAATTTTATAAACACTACTTAAAATTATCTAAAATTTGTTTTCTTTAAAAGCTGGTTTTTTAAAATTTGATTTGATGAAGTGAAATATTGGCTAAATCACAATTAATTTTATAATCGATATTTACGATATATTCGTGTCTTTACAAGGTGCAAAGACAAGTTTAGTTATTTCTTCGCAAATGCTCTTGAACTTTCGATTTATCGCTACTTAAGTATATCTCAAGAATTTTTGTACAAATCTCACTTCTTTCGTTTACCATTTCAGACTGTTGAAGTATAGACGAAATTTCGGCGTATTTCAAAGGAAACCTACTGATCGACGGAGAAAGAGAGAGGAAGTGAGAGGGGGGAGGGAGGAGGGAGAGAGAGAGAGAGAGAGAGAGAGAGCATTTGCGCGGTACACTGTACACTTCATGCTCGACATACTCTCATGAAATTGGATCTCTCTCTCTCTCTCTCTCTCTCTCTCTCTTTCTCTCTCTCTTTCTCTCTCTCTTTCTTCCTCTCTCGAAAATGCAACGGGATACTGCAACTCGTACTTCCGTTTATGCATGCACTGGCCTATCTTCGATACGCTTCTCGATGCGATCCAGCTCTTCTCAGACTAGATCATCTCTATTTTATTTTCTTTCGCTTGTATTTACCTTGTCGGTTAGTAATAATGTGCATTCATGCTTATTTTGATATTTTCATCATGATAATGACGGAATCGAGGGTCTGATTAACGTCGGCTATCGTTATTTCGTAATCAGTGCAAATTCCTGAAAGCTGTCCATAAGTGCTGTGGACGTAAGTGAAAAAAATCGTCTACTGCATATTGTTGTTCAAAATATCAAGAAAATGCGTATTGACGGATAAATAATTCTTGATCAGTCTAATATTACGTAACGTTGCACGCGTTAATCGCGAGATTTCATAAAACAGCTAGCCGTTTGCAGCAGCATTAATTTAAATGCAAATCTCACAATCGTATTTGATTCTCCGCGGCGTTCGCAGTCACGGTGCAGAATTCTTGATTTTTTATTGCTAGAACACGAGACTTGGTCAACTCTAGCTTTAAAATGCGTATCGGAATGAGAATTAATTCTTTTTTCAACATACGGAAAAGTGTCTTATACGGCGAAAAACTGTGAAGTAAAAAACGATGAAAGTACATCAATTGCTTCGATTTAATCAAGTTACAAGCAATCAGTAGCATTCAACCCAAAAAAATATATGATTGGTATGCTATTTGGAATTAATATTTGAAAGATGAAATAGTTCTCTTTCCTAAATCTATATATATATATATATAAATTTATAAATTTTTATGAATTTATATTTATAGATTTATATATATATATATATATATATATATATATATAAATTATATATATATTTATATATATATATAAATTATATATATATTTATATATATATATAAATTCATAAAAATTTATAAATTTTTTTCTTTTCTATTTACTTTATTATGATATTTTGATTTTACAGACATTCCAGTAAATTATATTAATAAAAGATTATTATATTTGTGAATTCATATTATTTAACTTTTTTTTATTAAGATACAACTTTAAATTCTTTTTGGTTAGTCATATCAAGTTTGGGAATAATACTGTCATCTATATAAAGTACGAATCGAGATTGAAATACATAATATAATATAATACCTTAATTATATGGGTAATTATTGTATCTCTATGCAGTACAAATAATTCTGTATATGAGAACGTTAGGCTTGATAGGTCAGCAGCAAACTATGCAAAGCTGTTAATATACGTATTATAATAATATCGATAATTTATATTATATAACAAACACGATCTCGAGAATGTTGAAATCAACGAATTCCTACAAATTCTCACTGGTTTAGGTACTCTTCGGTGGTCGAATAAAAGGCAACAGCTAATAAAGTGTCGGGTAAATAACATCACGAACGTGATCACGGCGTTTTCCAGTCCAAATGGGTCCAGTCGGTCGGAGAGAAATATATGAGACCTCGTTTTTCAAAGTACCTCGTTTTTTTCAAGATGAGGCAGCAATTGTATGAATTCTTTCTTCGACTTGTCAAGGGACAGTTTTTGTGTAATTATCACGATGACTGATATTGTTACATTTAGCTTGATTGTTATTTAAAATGTTTTCCGTTAATGATTGACAAATTGTGATTAGCAAAATTGATACTGAACGATAATATTAATCAAGTGTATATTTTTCTCATCAAAATTATTTATTTTTTTAAATGTGAAAACAAACAAGATATAATTATACAATTAATCGAGAAATTTTTAATTGTTAATAGATAGCATTTTACGCTATTTCTTTGATATTTGGACGTTTCCTAGAAGAAGATTTTTCAGGAAATCCAAACAAGATCTAATTAATGACGCTCGCTTATATATGATCAAAAGTACGGAATAATGCAGAATACTTAGATTTTTTACTCTCTCCCTTTAAATTACATATTATAGAGAGGCTACTCCGTTTTTTATTGTTGATACAAATAAAATACAAATACAAAAGGAATATTGGAACGATACAACCAACCCCTTATTGTTAATTTGTTCCCTTTCTCTTGACCTAGTCTTCCGGATCGGCTCTATTGTGTACGGCAAAATTAACCCTTGAGTTCGAGATACCTCAGACCTTGCATATGTCACGTTGCCGAGAAAAGATTTGCAGAGATTCGATGTCGAGCGAGCACCGACATACCTGCTTCTTACATGCACGATGTCTATCTCTTCACAGTAAAATTACGAGATCATACATTACTAATAGATTTCAGGGAATAGAAATCAGGAATATCAAGTCAAGTTAGTTTCTTCTTTTACTGATTTACTGTCTTTAAGCTAACCTCCCTTATATATATATATATATATAATTTTGCATAATTCTTTAAATTATATAGTTAAAGTTTATTGGGATATTGTATGGATTATGCATATTTTTAATCTACGAAATTGAGATATTAATTGAAATCGCGTACCTGGAACTGTAAAGTACTCTGCCATCCTGATAAAGTCTGACGAACTTATTCGGACTGGTGATCGTATGCAAGTAACTATGCTTGCCGTTATAGAAGTACGTGTCGGGCTTCCAGATCCGCGCCAACATAGAAATACTCAGAGCGAGCGTTTCCTTACCACCTTGAAATGCTAAACGTCTGTCGACCCACGATTGCCGGAAGTAACAATCCATTGAGTACGTCTGCAGGAAATTTCAAAATTCGATTAAACCATTCTTACATAATCTCTATGTATCATCAAACATGTACAAATCCATTAACAATCGAGAATTTGACACGTTAATTTGTTCAATTTTTAAACCAATTGTAAGACATTATTTTTATAATACACTATTTAAACGCCAAGTCTTGAATTGCTTGATTGATTCCCAAATTTAGGCAGATTCAAATCGTGATGGCTTAGCGAACACCGCAAGATAAAGAAAAACTATGACTGACCATATCCACCTCGGAAATGGGACCCATGCTGCGTACCATAATATCGACCTCGACAGTGGCCGGGGGCCCGCCGAAGTCCGGTCTAATGCTATTGTCGTAACCACGAAGTAGATTATCCAATAGATCGCTAATGTTGCTGTGGTTGTTGCTTTGCGTCCGCTGCCTGACAGAAGTTCTTGCATCCGCGACCGTTCTAAAACAAGTGTCGTAATTTCATCAGCCGAGTAAATCACCGCTTCTTATAATTAATTTTACAAAGAAACACTTACTTTATAACAGAATTCTGCAGCGCAATGAAATACGTTCAAACGTTCTTAAGCATTTTTTAAAGTAAATATTGAACTTTTGCGTCGTTTGAGCAAGATTAATGTTTTAATTAATATTGATGAGGCCGGCGTTTAGCACATAAAATTCCAAGTGTGACAAGCAAATTGATCGGTTGATTTGTACATACACACGGGGACATAAATGCCTAGCCATCTGAACATGCATCGGTATCGGGACATATTCACAGCGCGTGCTTCTCTCTAAATATATTCACGACTGTTGATTATTCGAAAAACGGCAATTACTACTTCTACTTTTACTACTACTATTTCGTATTATTATAATGCGTCTCTTAATGTTCACCTTCGAACATTGGTTGATTACCTTCGATAATTTCATTTATTACCTCATCACACACACCCCGGAATATGCAGAACTTCATGAGATAGCATTGATGGTTTCCACGTGCAAACTAGGAGAACTTACGTTAATTGTGCATATAATCAACAGGACTGTTGATTATTCGAAAAACGGCAATTACTACCGATACCGATACGCATGTTCAGATGGCTAGGCATTTATGTCCACGTGTGTACATATGTATATACAGGGTGTCCTATTTTAAAGGGCCCAGCTGAATATCTCGAAAACTGAGCCCGGCAGACAAAAATTAGTACGTATTAAATCTCATAAAAAAATAAAAGAAAATTTTCTTATCTTAGTGCATCAAGCAAAAGATATGCACTAAGATAAGAAAACTTTCTTTTATTTTTTTATGAGATTTAATACGTATTAATTTTTGTCTGCCGGGCTCAGTTTTCGAGATATTCAGCTGGGCCCTTTAAAATAGGACACCCTGTATATACATATGTACACACGTGGACATAAATGCCTAGCCATCGGTATCGGTAGTAATTGCCGTTTTTCGAATAATCAACAGTCATGAGTCATGAATATATTTAGAGAGAAGCACGCGCTGTGAATATGTCCCGATACCGATGCATGTTCAGATGGCTAGGCATTTATGTCCCCGTGTGTACTAACAACGCGTCAGAATTGAGTGGCTTCTGACTATAATGCTGGGTCTACAGTGCGAGTCTCAGATGGTCTCAGAGTCGTAAGTCGTAAGAAATTGACCAATCACAATCAAATTTGAGGAGAATAATTGACTGAGATTGGTCAATTTCTTACGACTTACGACTCTGAGACCATCTGAGACTCACATTGTAGACCCCGCATAAGAGAATGTGCAACTAGTTGGAATATCTTACCCTAAATACTCCTATACATATTCTGACTCTGTTCTTTAATTTGGGTGTACCGATTTGTTCATATATATACTTGTATTGTACATACACGCGCGCGCGCGCAATACGCACAAAGACATGACAAATATGGAGTAAACCACGCTTTACTTTTGCTCGACCACAGCGTCCTGAAATCTTGGTGAATATATCTCTGTACACGCATACATCATCTGTACGCATATACAGCATATGGTACAATTAAAACGAAACCAAAACTCACATGGAAAAGAGCAAAATAAAGCTGGAATCGTATTTATCGCATTTAAAAAGCGTTCTAAACAAAGTCGTATTCGCTTGTATTTGTCGCTGTATGGCTCAGTTTTCTGAGTTTAGATTATTCAAATTTATATTCCAGAAGAAATTGCACTTTCTATAGCGTTTATTAATTAATTAATACTAGAATTTGTCATTTAATTTCTTATTCTAAAATATTTGATTTAAAATTAAAACTCAAAGAAATAGGATGCATGTTATACTTGTTTTCAGCAAGATGTAATATTATATTAACATTTATTATTAATATATAATTAATTGAAGCATCAGTCTTATTGTAATTGGCTGAGCAACATTATGAAGAAGAGATATCCACGATGAGTTTGTATTAACGTGCTCCTTGATGTAGCGTTTCAATAAAAGTGGCCTTTGTTTAATATATGTAAAAAATTCTCCAGTTACGAATCAGTTATTCAAGAGACAATAAGTAAGTATGCTCGCGGATTTATTTGTACTTTGTGTAAAGACCGCATCGTTACACATAAACAGAATACATAATCATTTGCGTGATTTATAAATCGTTTGACGAACCGCTGCCGAATTTAAATGAAAAATATCTCGCGCGGAATTAATAATTTAAATAAATTCCGCATATAATTGACATCATCAAAATGCATAAGGTGAAGTGTAACACAGAACTTCTTGTAGATTAAACTTACAAAAAGGAAGAAGTAATGAGATTGGTAAGGGCAAACAGAACTGTTGGCTTCATGATGTTGGCTTCATGAAATCAGATCCTCGGTTTCTCCGTAAGAACTCGTTCATCAATTTGTTTTAACAACAGGGCCATTCGATATTTCGCTCTATAGCAAACGACAATATAATATTAATAAGAGTTGAGAAACAAATACCTGCAACATTATTATCGTTTTTTCATAAAATTTTGTAAGCTTCTAAAAAAGAGATTGGAATATTATAGTAACGTACTACAATTAAATTCAATACAAATATATAAAATTATTGTTATAAATTCAATTGCATTTTTTGATTTTTCAATTCAGAAGTCTTTCATTCTCGATGTTATACCAATAAATTCACTACATAATAACGTAATCACATTTCTCTCACACACACACACACACACACAC
>NJRL01000024.1:98699-160298 GCA_003063815.1 Aphaenogaster rudis | reverse complement strand
CACACACACACACACACACACACACACACACACACACACACACACATTTAAATATAAATTTCTCTCATTTACCTTACCAATTTTTCATCTCCTAATCACGACTTACGACGTAGCGATAAATTACTCAATGATAATTTCTCATTGACATTGCAAATGAATAATCCTACTTGATCGCAATTTTGGCAATAATATGATGATTCGTGCAAAACGTTTCTTCTTTAGCGACAAATGAGACGGAAAATAATAGTGTATTTCTGTGTACTTTAATAACGCTATTAAATTTTACGCTACATTCGTATGCACCGTGAATCTATCTGCCCGAAAAAAATGCGTATATTGGACTGTTTAAGTTGTTCGTTTAGATCGTTTGTTGTATGCGATGTCTTTGGAACAAATATTACTATCGCTCGAAAGCTATAGCTTGAGAAATTTATGTGACAAACTAAAACGGCAAAAAAATGTGAAACTATTTATGCACAATAAGCATTTTTGCATATGCATATATACTTATGTAATTAAATAAATAAAGTAAAATATAAAAAAATCTGATTTAAATTAAAGACATCTATTTTTATTTTTATATTTGTTACTCATTATTCTTGTCATTACGACATCTTTGTCTTTGATCGATGTTTTGAGCGATTTTCTTTGAGCGATGTTTCCATATAATACAAATGTCTGACGAAAATCGCAAAAGATTCCTAATATATTCGACGTCTTTTAGATGTCTTTTTGACTTTTGCGTTTCTCGATTTTCGGTGGCGATGTACGATAATGCTTAGTAGATAGACAAGTGTTTGGTAAATCGGTAAATCTTGATGGTTACGCGTACATTCATTGCTTGTGCAACACATAAATTCATCCCCTCGAAAATAGTTTAGAGCGAAAGACGTTTGAAAGCGAACGAACCGCAATGTATGCAAACAATTATTTGTACACACGTAAATACTGGCTACGCTTTGAAAAGTGGGTACTATTCGTGACGAGGATGACCTGATTATCGGCACCGTTTGTATACGTAAATTGGAAGCAGAGATTTTAATTACTCAACATGTCTTGCGAAAGCAGTCGCTTGTGAAAATGATTTTCCAAATTATGGTACAGCTGCTTTCTAAATATGTTCTATGTTTAGATGAAAGCGTGACGAAATGTTAAATAGAGCTTCTCTCTCTAATATAGATAACGTGTCTGATATTACCTTTATGTTATTTTTTTTTAATTCTTTCAAAGTACAGAAACAAATTCTTTTTAATCGTTGAAATATTTTCAAAAAATATTCCATAAAATGTCTCGTGCTTATAAGCAAAGAACAAGAATTTTTTTTAGACCAAATGTCTTCTGTTAGGTAATATATTTTAAAAATAATACATAAGATGACACTGTGTACTGTTGTACATATGTACATCATTTTCGTTATATTACCAATATTGAATATGTTGCGAAGGTTTGTGTGCACACGACGTATCCTTGTCAACGGTACAGAATGGATAAGTCACATGGTGCTTAACAAACACACGTACGAGAAAGCATGCGAGGATAACAGGCGTTCCTTAAAGTTTAATTTGTAATTCGAGATCACGGTACCGCGAAAATTCCTGACACTGACGTATGCCCGATAGTACTTCGTGTTACAAAGCTGTAAGTTGGGATGACACAATGTCAATTTTCTATGTTATAGATGCGGCAAAATGTATTTGTCGATTGTCGCATTTCCAGTATATCATAAATATATATAAATATAAAAATTATTCTTGTAAATTTGTTCAACTTTGAAGTCGTATCGAAAATATATCAATTTTAATAAATCTCAATTCTCAAATTTATACTAAATATGCGTGTCTTTGTCACTTGTCTGGTGAGCCATTAAATTCCAATATACATATAGGCTGCATTCCGATATCGCAGCCATAGTTTCTATAAAAACATTGAAATAAAAAACGTTTTGTTATTCTCATTAAAAGAAAAAAGAAGCATCGTCAAACAGACGAAGGGTATCATTTGGAGACGTCTCGGCGGCAACTTCGACGCAAATGATAATATGCCTCAACAAAATTCGTGGTGCTCTTAAAGACGATCTGCATTTACGACGTATTTATCAGAACCGTTTATCATATCGAGAGAAGCGATTGAATGTTTTTTGGCTCCGAGAATTCGTCAGGTAATATGCATGTAAGTATGGCATCAATCTTGGAATTCAAAGTGGCATAAACAATTCATAAAAAATTGTAGTCGTGCGTTTTGTAAAATGGACGCGAAAAGATTTATCATAAATAAATCTTTTTTATTCGTTAAAAATGTAAGTGTCGCGTTATAACTGGAAAACACCAACGATACAAAAACGCAAAAATTATTGTAATCAGAAATTCGTGAACTCCGTTTGTTGGTAATTGCTTAGTATTTGATACAACTATACTATTTAATTCTTTATGTGGTGAGATAACTTGAAATTTAGTAACTAGAAATTCACAAGGATAATCAAGCAGCAATCAAGTGAATTGTGAATCGCAAAATTTCAAAATGGTTCGACCGTCGAATCCGCGACTTATGGCTCGCGTGCTAGATGCAGTGGCAAATCTTGGCGATACTAGAGGTTCATCGGCTCGCGAAGTTCTCAGTTTCATCCGGCACAGCAACGTATCGTCCAAAAATCTGACGCTGCAGGTGACACAAAAGTATTTGTACGCCTATACGCCTATACGCATTGCATTTTCAATGATTTTCTTTAACAATTTATCATAGTAATGTGTATGTAAAATGTTTTTCACAGAATTCTCAAGTTTCCCAGAAGTTAAAATATGTTTTCTGTATCTGTCCAAATTTTTTAAAAATAAATTTATTTTAAGTAAAACATTAACTTTAAATAAACAATTTGTAATCGTATTAAAGTTTTATCGTGTCTTCCTCTCCGCAATCTATTATGAGCATCTTAAAAAACTATCATAGAGAGTACTTTTTTAGAATAGAAAAAGAGAAGGGTAATTTTTATTACTACCAATAATAAAATTTCATGTAATTTAAGTGCTTCTATAACATATTCGGTGGATCGCAGGTACATCGAGCTTTAAAGCATGCAGTGAATGCTGGACTTTTACGGCATAGGAGTGGCCGTTATAAAGCATTGGCTACTTTGAATCCTAATTCTGTCCCTAACTCACCTGCTAGTAAGGAACCAGCTACTGACGGTCAGAAAAGTGAAGAGAAAAAATCAAAACCCGATGTACGAGCACCGATTGGCGACGTGGAATCCTCTCGTCGAACACAAGAGCGCAAGTACGCCGTAATATTTCTACGGCAAATCTATCGGCATCTCTTTTTGACTAATTTAAAGTCTCATGACATCTCAAAAATAACAATTCTTATATGTTACACCAACGTTTAAATTTTATAAAATAAATTTTATTAATCTATTAAAATCTGTTATAAATTAATAACGTTTACAATGTATTATGGATTAATAATGGTAGACTGCTGTAAGAAATCTAATATGATTTTAAAATGCTGAATTCGGAGAAAAAGACGAAAAAATTAAAATGGATTACTGATTCTATTTAATATTTATGAATATAGGAAAAGAACTACGTCACGGCGACGAAATAGTAGACATCGTAGTAGTAAAGCAAGAAGGAAATCCCGACGTTCGCCATATAATAAACGACCCAATGCCGTTCAGAATCGAAAGGTGCGTCAATCAAAATTATCGCTACTCGAATAGTTTCGATTATTTTGACAATAACACATCCAATATTTTATATATATATATACATTTAAATATATTTGTATATATTATTCTATTATCTTTTAAGAATCATTTCTCTTAAGAATCACAGGATATCTGTAAAGAGATTTCAGTAATATAAAGGCATCGTATTATCCTTACATCTTGAGCTAATTGTAAAGGAAGCTGGGGTGAATTGTAACAAGAGTCTATTGCGACACCGGTAATGATTCGAGACTTTAGTTGCTAATGCGAGACGGCAGAATTAAATGTAAAAAGCCAATATTTTCGGCAAAAAATTAAAAGTAGACTATAAATATATTTCAATAAAATAAATGACATATATTATTTTATAATGAGTTAAAACATCGAGAGAATAATTGTTACAATTCTTTTCTTGCACATCGTGAATGAAGATTATTGGTATTCGATTAGATAAAACGTATTTTAATGTTTATGATGATGATAGCGACGACAGCGAAAACGCACATACGAGGACGAAGAGTTGGAGGATCTGTCATCCGGACGGTACGTCTTGTATGGAAAGGACGATTCGCCCGTACCATTCAATCGCAGAACGAAACGTTCAAGAGTATCCAAGCGAGAGCTCGAATCCGACTTCTCTGACGAAAGCGATTGCGATAGCGATGTGAGCCGGAGGCGCCTTTCCCGGGGTAATTTTAACCACGTTAGAGAAGAGAGAGTAGAAAATTTACAAATTAGTATATAATTTGTTTATTTTATAAAGAAGACTAAAAAAACTAGTCAGCCTTATGTGTGCAATCTCCATATTAAATTCTTAAGTTTCAAGAATATATTATTAAATTTGCCTGACAACGCAATAATCAGTATCACTAATGTATATCTGCTTTTTAATTTTCTTCGCAATCACACATTTCTCTCTCAGAGTAGTTTATAATACATAATTATTAATCTATATCTCAGCAAATAAATCACTGTGTCGAGAACCAAAGAGACGCAAAGAGGCGCACGCGAAATCGAGGGGTAAATCAGCATCTCGAACTCGAAGTCCGCAGCTGTTGCAACGAGCGATGCAAGCGCGACAACATCCGATCGAGGAGATCGAAAACGATAGGCAGCGATGTGACGAGGATCACGGATCCACGGAACGCAACGTGACGCGTCAAGAAGCACATGAAGACATCGAGAGAACTCGCGAACCGAACAACAGCAACAGTGGCAGCACCCTGGAAAACTCGAGAGACTGATCACATTCTTCTATTTTTACTGTCCGACTCTGCGTCTATCGATATACAATTCTCTACCGCTTTTTTGTTTTCTATTTTTCTATATTGGAATGTCTTGTTTTGAGAGAGATAAATTTGTGAACGTTTTAATCGTGTAAGGGCAACTTGAAATAAATATGCGTGTGTGACGAAGGATCTTGTATGTTATGAGAGTGTCTCATTTCTATCGTGTTAATTTTTTGTGATTCTCTAATCGATTTCAAATCGCTTTTGTTTTTTAACAAAAATGTTAAGAATAGTAAGCGTTTCAACTACATTACTTTTACTTTCAACGTTACAGCTTGGAATTGCTCGGAACATAATATCTGGCAAAAGAATTATTTTACTAAAAAGTATATTTTTTAATACATTTATTTTACAAGAAAAAATGATGAACAAATTTATCAAATCGATCATATAAATCTACAAATCGTTTCGATAAACAGATAAATGAATACAACAGAACATTCCAGAAGGTTTTTATGGCACAATCGCATATTTTCGCGCTTCTTGTCACGATTTGTTGCCCGAGCCCCGAGGACGCATTGGTATCGGTATGATTTATGAAGTTCTCCAACGAAACATATAGTATAGATAACTGTCCCAATGTATGCTAGAGCGAAGCTCGTTTGCGATCGCGATGTCTCTTCGGCGCTTTCGTCGGCGTTCTCGTTGTTGGGAGCCGATAAATGTATGACGGGCATATACCGGGAAATACTCGAACAAAGTGCGGAAGCTTTTGCCGAGCCGAGGCGGGATACTATCGCGAGCGTCACTTTTTACGGGATTTTTCTCACCACGCTTGAGCGAAGCCTCGAAGCGGCGCATTTTTCAACGTGACTAAAGCTTTCTGATGTTTATCGGTTTAGCCGATGGCGTTTTATCCTTGCTAGCAAAGTTTTCCGCGGCGCGGCGGGCGCACGGCAGTTTGCCTCCCATATTCGTTCGATTCTCTGTACGGGACGTTGCCTAAGTTTGCTCGGATTTTTATTTGCCCGCAAAGTTTTCTAGAAAGCATTACTTTACTGGCACATTTGTTTTTCGATCGAGTAATATCAAAACAAGTCATTGTTTGATTTGACGCACTTGTATGCAACGATCAATTGTACATTTAACAATTATACATATAGGAAAAATCAAATATAAATCATATCTTTTTACAGAAATAATTAATTTATACAATTTGTATAAGCAATTTGTAAAAGCAATCATTCCAATTTTAGATTTACAAATGCACCAATGCACCAAGACACCAATGCATCAATGCACCAAGACACCAATGCATCAATGCACCAAATACACACACTCTATGCTCTATAAACTCTTTTATACTCTTTTATAAAATTTTTGTGTTTACATCTCATACCATTTCGTTCATTTTTTGAGATTTCTACCTTACGAGTATGAGTATTTGCAAAGGATTTTAATTTTTATATGTTAAACATTAAACATTCACATTCATCTCGTTTATCAAATAAATTCCGTTAAAATACGCTTCAATGTGCCGCGCTCATAAATGCGCACGCTTCCGCGATTTGCTTGAGTGACGGCTAAAAGTGTAATAAGCGGATTATAACACAATGAATAATTAATAGGAGAGGATAATATGTAATGAAAAAGAGAATATACACCTCTATTATGGAGAATATTGTATTATAAATGAAAGCCACTTCTACGAAGTAGCCACTTGAACAATATTTTTCAATACCGATGATCTGTATAAATTTTTTATGACAGGTTCGAAAGAACATTCGAAATGCAATGAAATATTTTGAGAAAGATTGATGAGAGCTCTCAAAATCCATCGCACATGTATTGTAACTTACGTTGAATATTGCGTGAATTGTTATTATAAATTAACACATTTGTCATTTTTTATTATAAAACAATGTAAACTGATCAAATATTCTAAAAATTTCATCAAAATTTTGATATAATTAAAAGAGACTGCAAGCATATAGAGAAATGAATATTTGTAGTTCTATATTATTAGAAAGGTGCAAAGAGAGGGTATATGTTATTAAATTTCTAAATAATATTTTGAAACTTTTTAAAATTTATTTTTATAAATTTTCAAAGTTCTTGTAAATATTCAGTTGTACAAATATCATTTTTAGATGACATCACACGAATCAGAATACAGATATTACTTTACTATGCTATTTCCAAAATGGAAATTATCAAGATTGTATTGATTTAAATGAGTTTTAATCTCAAATCTTTTAAAAGCTTACCAAGCGCACGTGTTCGAGTCCTTGGCATTTTGAAACTTTTGCGACACGAGGTCACGATGACAGCGAAAGTGCTCTCGACATTTTCGGAGTTACTCAAGTGCGTTAGATAAAATTGTTTTGAAATAATGTTTTTGTCTTGATCATCACACGAGGATATGGCAAAGGATTCCGATGTGCATGATTTTTATCACATAGAGTATCTAAAGATCGCGAAAAGCACGTGGCGAAGCCACAACGCGCACTGACTGCTCCAAACAGGACAGCTGACGAAGGGTAGAAACGCCGCGCTTTCCGCCCTCCGCTGTCAACCCCCACCAGCTCGCGCCCCTTTCTCTATCTTTATTCCTCGTGCTCTCGATCGTTACGTTTCATAAGATTTTTACCATCTATATATATAAAAATAAAATTATTTGTAATTAAAAAATATTATTATTATAGAAAAATACAGCATTTATATATATATATATATATACTCTCTAAATCTGAATCAGTGCAAAGTATGCCAGATCAGTGACTATTCACTGTGCTCAGTGAACTTAGTTTCTTAGAACTTAGTAGATTCAGATTTAGAGAGTATATATATAAAATTTAATCTAAAATTGAATGAGAAATGTGCATCTCGATTGTGTTGATTAAATTTTGATAGCTCTTATTTTTTCTAATATTTTATCTATCTTCTTATCTATGGAATTTGCAGAACTTGTTTTTAATAATGTTAATGGTAGCAGATTAATAATGTGTTTATTAAAATACTGATATATTTGCAGAGCAAAATTCTAATACTATTACAAATTGATCTCGCTTGCTATATATATATATTATCCATAATTTTTTACAAATTATAACAATTCTACATATAAGTTATTAAGTCGTCGTTTCCAATTAAATCTTAAAGTAACTATTTTTTTCAATTTTAAAGAAAACGTGAGAAAAGTGTTGAATGATATATGATCTTTAATATGATTCTACTACACAGAATTCTCTCCTAAGTAATCAATCAATTGGAAGCACTTGACCACATTTTTGCGGCCGAGTGCAGAATGACAGAACTCATTTTACAACATCACATTTCATCGCGACACAGAACTTTGCTTTCGTTCCCAAGGATGCATTAAGAGGAACGCACGGTTCTCCATTGAGTCTTTGAATTCCATGGACAGTATCTCCGTATGTATTCTATAGACAGTATGCGTAACCTAACCGAGTTTATTATAATTAATTTCATCCGTCACATACAAATTGCAATTATATATCATAACAATTTAGAGTTTTTTAAGAATTTTCAAATTAACTCTCTAACATACGTATAAACAAACATAAAAAACAAAAATTGGATTCGGATATCATCGAAATTTAAGAGTGTGTATTATTCAATTAAATAAAACACTTGAAGATTTTAGGTAACCGCGTAATAGTTTCGCTTGGCACGAATGTTCTACGAAGTCTATAACAAGAACAACGAACGAAAAAGGATTATCTAAGATTAATGGCCTTTTTCCTAGGGAAGACAGGGGTATCCTGTCTGTGAGGCATTTTCAAGAAAACATACACGGATAGTATATAAGTTTGTATGCGAATAAATTCGTATAGAAAATAAACTACGTCCCCGGCTTGTCGGAAACGCGTCGAACATTACGGTTACTCGGTGTCCGCCGGAAATATCAGCGATGCCGTTTTCCACCATCGGTTAGGTTGACGCGTATCAATGATCGGAATAACGAAATCTATTCCTCGTCGCCATAAGTTTTCAAGCAGCACAAAAATCATATCACAGATGCTGCACAATCGCACGTGCTTTATATTTTACGTCAAAGTCAAATTTATCTTGTATAAATTAAATTAAAACAGACTCATCCACAAATATATACATATTAACGCTTTCAATTTTCAATTAAAGGTTAGAAATTTTCAATATTAGAGATGGACGTTACATTTGTATCTTTTTGAAAAAGTATAATATTATTATATTACATTATATTTTATATTTCATACTATATTCATTGTGTAAGAAAAAAATATATAAACGTAAAAATTATATAAAATATAATTGTACAAATATATATAAATATAAATGAACGTTAACATTAACGCTTCCGCTTTGATTTTTGTATGTCTTCTTGATGGTAAAAATCAGATTTAATCTGGCAGAGTTAACATGAAGTTTCTGATGAGATAATCGCGACAAAAGGTAACGAAGCTAGGGTGGAGGCCATTTTATATTGGGATTTCAACGAAAGCGCATGCCATTTGTTTTCGTAGAATGACCATATGAGACCTGTTCCTGGTAAAGCTGCGCACGTCGTCCCGGTAGGATCAGAATTTTCACAACGGGATATCCCTGCGTAGGGATATCTCATAGGGTGCACATATTACATACATATTTTTCTGTCGTTCCGTATCTCGTACAATTCCTAGCGACAAATGGAAGATATTTCCTGAGTCACGTATATGTATACGTTAAATATATCACTTGGAGCACGGACACTTGCTCATAAAAGTGTACTAGGTATATCAGCACACTTTACGTAGTCATTATTATTTTAAATTATTGGACATCTTATACAACTATTGCTTTTATATTTTTGATCTATAAAATGGATGTATTGTCAGGTATAAATCTTTTTTACCAATCTTCTGCAAAGAATTTATTAAAAATAGGGCAGTGCAAAGCTGGGTTTTACAAATATTTTTAAATATGTATTATATGTATTATACGCATATTTCTTTTTTTTCTACATTTATAAATATATAAATATAAATATACATTTATAAATTATAGTTGTTTAAATGCATTTACACATCAATATTGTTAAAGTAAAAACATCATGCCTAAACGCATATAGGTTATTTAAGTGATAAGATCCATCTTTTTTAAAAATATAAAATCATAATAGTGTTATAATTTACCTCTACATTTACTGTACAATTCTAATTATTGTCTATCTGAATATTAGCTAATTATTTTTTTTACGTGTCACAAAAATCTCAAATTGTTACATGCAGCGAACACCGAATCTGATCGATTGCTGGTGTTGGATGTAATAACCGAGAAAAGGAACGAACGACCTATGAACACGAACGCGAATGTCCGAACGTTCGCGCTCGCTGTTCGTTTATAGATGTATACCCAGGTTTAGAGTGAATTATATTAAAATCCAATTATATTTATTTATTTATTACACGTTCTATGTTTGTTGGCACAATTTGGACTTTGTATTAAACTCCTTGCTAATGCCGATCGCGATCCACAAGCCTTGATTATATCGGGGTGACGACAGATTTTATAACAACAAATTTTCGATGTGGGGAGATCGTATCGGACGCGATTTAATTGCGTGTCAATCTTTCGTGAGCGAGGGTCCTCGAGCTCACGGACTTCTCCATTGCGAAACGACGTATTATGCGCGTATGTGCACGTTCATATTCCAATTCATCGTATCACGAGTGGATCCCAAACCAAAGTGGATTAAATGTGTTCTCGATTACGAGAAGTATTTGTTTTGCTAAAGCAAAAGCAATCGTTGCATATTAAACTTTCAAAAATAATTTCAACACTATTACGTTATATCTCATTTCAAAAAAGAAATACTTCATTATATATAAATTTATAATTTCTAAAAACCAATTACGTTAGCATTTGTTATTCTTATATAAATTACATCAGTAATAATTGAATTGCCTAATATTTGCACTTGATATAAAATACACAAGATATACATTATAGTAAACTTTTGTTCTCAAAGTTGGCGAAACGTAAAAGACCAAGATCCGGAGAATAATTGAAACGATCTGTCGACAGCACTTCCATTTGCGATTTGCCTTGAGCACGAGTTCCGATCATTTTCAAACGAGAACGTCACGAAGATATATCGTGACATCCGGTCACGACGCTTCCATGACCGTGGCGAATTGCACATCGGCGTCTATTCAAAGTCGGAAGCTCGTAAAAAATCGACGTAGACTAGCTGAGACAATCGCAAGCTTCCGTCAGCGAAGGTGTCTTCGATCGAACGAGATCTGCTAGCGGAACTCGCAATTTCCGGTAACTCCAAACAGGATGCGCGATACATCCTGACGCGTTTCTCGATACGCGAAATTCATTTCGTCTCGCTACACGTACAGAGTATTCCAAAAAAACCCAACTTTAATTTTAATGGCAGATGTTTGACTGATTTTAAATATATCCTTCTTAAATATAATTTTCAAGACAATTTTATCTCTTATTAAAAAACGAAATAATGTTTTTAAGATTATTTGATAAATAATTAAAAATAAAATCATACTTACATAAATTTAATTAGATTTTACAGAATTTTAGTATAAAATTGATTATCAAATGCTTATATTATATTTAGTTAAAATATTTTATATGTTATAAATATTATTTTACGTCTAGAATTTATATATATATAAATGTGTATAAGATATTGGAAATTTAATCATCAATTTAAATTACAGATATGCGTCCTCCATCTAATAAGAAGAATCCTCTTTTGTTTTGAAACTTGCAAATTTACACGTAAAACGGAAAGTAGATGATACCATACAAGTCGAACTTGGGAAAATAGACAAAACTTTCTGTACCAAGATGGCATAGTATCACGTTTCTCTCCAAAACTTGAGGGTATCTCCCTTTTCACGAAACGTACCGTGTCTCGGACAATACCAATCTCGACGAGCAGTATGATAATACGACTTGGACAGGGAGATAAGTAAACCAGCACATGCGGAAAGACATCTTTGATTTCCATTATCATTCTCTGCTTCACTAGATATTCTATTTATCATATACGTCTATAACTTATGCTAATCTATATAATTATTTATAATATTCTTGCTACATAAAACACAATTTTGTAAGATGTAAGATATAAGAGGATTCTCTCTCTCTCTCTCTCTCTCTCTCTCTCTCTCTCTCTCTCTCTCTCTCTCTCTCTCTCTCTCTCTCTGTCTATCCTTTAGCATAAATTTCATGGCTTAACATACCAACGATTAGCAAAAAAAAATTATATCGAAATTTCTTTCCAACTAACGATTAGACGTGTAATGTATACTTGATCGCAACTCAACTTGCGGTTCTCCACAATTGTTTGTCCGTATAATCCAACTTTAATCCCAAGCGGGCCACTCATAGATCTTTAATCCCTTGTCCGTGAACAGAAATCTCCGCGCTATCGTTTCCTATCCGAATCTAATCTCCACGAGTCATCCATTTCTTACTCTCATTATATCACTGTAACTCATCGCAGTCGAATAACTCGCGCTGTTTTGCTGCCACTAATTACTTTTCCCATTTTCTCTAGCTATCTTACAGCCTCTATGAGCTATAAAAATTACATATTAGAGAGAGAGACAGAGAGAAGAGAGAGAGAGAGAGAGAGAGAGAGAGAGAGAGAGAGAGAGAGAGAGAGAGAGAGAGAGAGAGAGTGAGTTAATCATTGTTTTAAGACTCTAATAAAAAGAAACATTTGCAAGGATCCCTTTCGATCTAAATGAGTTTTAGATATTGTAGCATAGTTCACAGAAAATATAGCTGTGATCGATTACATGGACTGCGTAAATTTAATTAAAACAGAATTATGAGCGTAAATGATATCATCAAACATATTAAATCGAATTAAATACACTCACCTAAATGCATTCCATTTCTGTCTTCGTCTCTCGTAAACGAGCATCATCGTATCACGTGCGATTAAACGGATATGCAAACTCGTGCAAGTTTTTTGCGGAAACGGTTCCGTATACCTTTTTTCTTTTTTGTCATAAATATTTCGCGTCGTGTGTGAGATCTCTCCGGAGAAAAGTTTTGTTGCGCTTTCTGCTGGCTTGTAAAGGGAAGTGAAAATTGCTCAACAGGATACTTCCACAAAGAGAAAAGTGTAACAAAAGTATAATAATTAATTAATTGTAAGTAAAAACGCGTTCGCGCAATGTTACTCTTAGCAGCGATTCACTTTCTGACAAGTTATTCTTAATTTAAACAAATATGTAAAACGATTTTTCATTTCTGTTCTGTTTACTTTTCATCGCAACAACATTTTACAAAACCGAATATTCGAATATTAACACAGCTTTATCTCAGCTTTCATCCTTTTCGCCTCCATCATATTTAATGGAGAAAGAAATTGATACGATTGGGTGGATCGCTTCTCGGAAATCATGTCGATGCTCATATAGGACTCCATTTATGTTTTTCTCTGCTTTTTCATTCGTATTAAAATGCGGATTTTTCAGAAACGCCAAGAAAACTCGATTTTTCTAGTCAAATACGCATATATTGCATATATATTGCGACGAATCAAATTTATAACACGCTTTACGTGACACACTAAACTACATTTGTTAAAGTTATGCAACTTTATGAAAGCTTATGAAACTTTGCTTAATTTTCAAAAATAATCTTTGGTTTTAATACCAGAGAAAACATTTGCCTAGTTTACACCGAGCAGTTGATACGCGTATCAAGTAGTGTATTTGAGCTGAACAGTCAATGATTAAACTAATTTACTAGTTATGTACTATTTGATACGCGTATCAAGTCCTCGGTGTAAACTAGGCAATTGTGTTATCGATATTAGTATATACGCGCTAACGTTAATTTAAAAAGAATAAAATTAATACACGGAAAAGTTAAAAGTATATTCACAAGAAAGTAACAATCTACAAAACGACGAGTGATCGATTGGAGCAAACAACGAGATTGACCGGTGCCAATAAAATGTAACGTGTCGTTAGCTTTGTCAAATCTTCCTATTCTATTATTGTGATTGTATTTTATATAATAATTATAAATGTTTTT
Organism: Aphaenogaster rudis; assembly: GCA_003063815.1. Taxonomy (NCBI): domain Eukaryota; kingdom Metazoa; phylum Arthropoda; class Insecta; order Hymenoptera; family Formicidae; genus Aphaenogaster; species Aphaenogaster rudis. The sequence goes on along the minus strand of NJRL01000024.1, from coordinate 146,303 downwards.
TATTTTCTTGCGAATGATACGCGATCGATCTTGAACGCGCAATAATGTATAAAAATTCCCTTAAATACTTTTTCTCCTTCTTACATTTTTCTTCTTTCCTTTGGTTTCTTTCTGTAGACTAAGAAAGAGACGGGGTCATGGGCCCATTTGTATTTGTGAGCCCAATATTTCTCATCGTTGCTACAAGACAGATGCGTCCCTGGAATATAAGCCGTAGGCGAGACGTGGGGACAAGAGTGGGAAGCGAAGCGAAAACGAGTTAGAAGTGGAAACTCTCACTACGAAGGACACTTCAGGGCAGCACCATCAGCAATATTCAAAATCTTTTCTTCCCACCCACTATCATTGGTACTGTTCGCCGTTATTTGACCGCGACCTCCGTCGCCGTGCATCTGCTTTTTGATTCGGAATTTTGCCGATAACCCACATTTGGTATCGTCCCGTTCTCGTTCGCAAGAATTTAGCTTTGCTATATAAGCTCATCGCTATATTGAAAGAGTTTGCGTTTCAATGTTGTGGAAAGCAACTGATATAGAATAGGTACCAATATACGGAGGAAGAGAACATTTGATCATTTGATCGAATATCTTTTCGATGGTATTCGAAATGAAAAGTCTTGTCATTCGGCACGACATTCAATGACTATTTCCCGATAATAATTCAGACGAAGCTTGAAATATAAACAGAATGCGTTACAGAATATTAATTTTATATTAAATATATATTAACAAGATAATTATTTGATTCGACCTGACTGGCCAGATATATTTAAAAATATAGCACTATTTGTGCTATATTTTTAAATATATCTGGCCAGTCAGGTCGAATCAAATAATTATCTTGTTGTTTCTTATTTACTGGCGAAGAAAAGATTACATTCGATTTTTAAATATATATTGTTTAGATTTAATGTTTGAAAGTTCTAGCTCCCTCCCTCTCTATGTAGTGTCAATTTGTTGATTAATAATTTCTGCTTAATCAAAATTTTATCACATGTCATCATATTTTCAAAGTTTTCGACATTTACTATATTAAACTGAAAAACAAATGTTTTGATTTGGATCATAGCGTGTGTTATTCAAGCCTCCTTGTAATTTTAAGTCTCATTCGTTTATTCTGTGGCTTTCCTTTGCCGGTTTCTCGCAAGATTTAGAATGAAATTAAGCGTAAAATTGTTTCATATGCTGGTTTCTTATACATATGCTTATATACACAAATAATCGCATTTGTACAAGATGAAAGCGAGCATTTCCGCTACGCAAAATGACACGTTATATATTAATAGGAGCAGACCGTAATCGACCAAGCTAACGAGTTTGCTAATCCTTCGGTAAAAGGATATCTCCGCCAAGCGATCCGTATCCTTCGTATTATCCCATTGATCCTGTTTAAGTTTGCATACTGGCGAAAGGAGATGGCCGTACTTGAGATCAGACCAAGTTAATTACTTGATGAAATATATAAACTCCTTTAACATGCTTATTATATTTAAAATTATCGAACATAATCAGTCACTTAAACAAATTTTGAATCGCTTGAAACTTTATAATATGTTCGACATCTTGTTAAAAAAATATATATATATATGTATATATATATATATTTCGATAAGAAATTTTCGATAAGAAATAGCACATCTGGACGGTACATGTCGTAAAACATATACACACAAGTAAACTTTTTCAAATTTTCATAGTGAAAAGAAATCTTTGCATTCCTGACTTTACATAATTAGTGTAGGCATCGCAAATTAATATACAAAACACGAGGAAGACAGTTTGTTTAGTAATACTTAATTTTCAAGATCTTAATCTACAAGAAAATGCATATTCTCTAAAGATTAGTCGCAGAATGTTAAGTTGCAAGGCGAATAATAATTAATTATGAGCAAATATAGTACATACGAACCAGGGTTGGGAAAGTTACTTTATAAAAGTATCTAGTTACAGTTTTTTCTTAGAAAATGTAACTCTAGTTACAGTTACAAGTTATCGATTCTGAAAAGTAACTCGTTACAGTTATAGTTACTTAAAAAGTAACGAGTCGTTACTTTGCAGTTACTTTCTTGCAATGAAAATAAAAATATCAAATCTACACTTATAATAATAAAAATTTATTGACATTTAATACAAAATCAATACTAATGATGCTAGGCTCTCGGATATAAAATCAAAGATAATTTGGAAGAAAGCCAATGTGAGCCAACGCTGTTGTCGGGGTAAACAATAAATTTATTATTCAAAAATACACTATACAAATCTAAAAACCGCAAACGTTTCGACTCCGATTTGAGTCCTCCTCTCAGTGCATACAATTAAAAATGATAAATGAAATGGTAAATGAAATGAAATTCACGTCACCTCCACAAATGAGAAATACTTAGTATGTGACTTAAAAGAAGAAAACCAAAAAAAAAATTTTTTAGGTAATAGAATTTTACCTAAAAAAAATTCTTTTGTTTTTTCCTTTCCATTTGTAAGTTGTGTCGCATGTCGAGAGCAGTTGGGAGCATGTGCATTGTAAAGTGTCGATAACGATGTTTATGCACAAACGCAAGGCCGTTCAATGCAATTGCTAAAAGTTTGAAATATATAAAGTAACTATTAATGTAACTATTAAATTAGTTACTAGTTATCGAAAATATGTAACTGAGTTAAGTTACAGTTATAGATGGAGAAGAAGGAACGAAGTTAAGTTAGAGTTACCGAAAAAAAGTAACTGTAACTGTAACTTCGTTACAAGTAATAATGAGTTACTTCCCAACCCTGATACAAACATATATTATAATTGATATATATTTGCAAATTGCTTACAAATGCATCGTAAGCGACTATATTATACAATGTAAAATATTAAATAAAAAGGAATAAACGAAATATTGGAAAAACTTAAACAACCAATAAATTTGAAAATTTAGAGAGCCTTCTATAAATGCTTACGATATCTTTGGCACATTTATATGAAATGACATCAAAATATATAGAGATATTTATAAGCAATGTAAGCAAAATATGTTGATTCAATAGGATATATAGTAGATGATTATTCTTCAATGTATCACAATTGAAATCAACAATCAAACAGAGAGCTCAAACGTGAACCTGAATCAAATGAGATCAGAGGGTGACTAATCAAGATCTCTACAGACGGATTTGCTTAACAATATAAAGCATATGAATTGCAGCATACAAATTATGGGTCAATTTCTGTCTTCCGACAAATTTTCTTGATATGCCTTAACCGGCCGGTCTCCACTTGATCCACTGAAAACGGCTGAATTTGTTCGTTGATTGGCTATCGTCGGTAAACGAGTCGTTGGTGAGGGTAAGCGTTTAAAGGGAACTGAAGCAATTTAGCCGGTCGACAGTTACGCGACAGTTACGCGAAAGATTTTCATCACGATGGATCGTTGGATAGGAAAAGTCGCGATGGTCACTGGGGCAAGCGCCGGAATAGGTGCACAGATCATGAGAGCCCTCGCGAAAAACAAAATGAAAGTGATTGCTGTAGCGAGGAGAATGGAAAAGCTGGAGGAATTGGCGGAGAGTATCAAACATGAGTTGAAGGCTGAAGTGTATCCGATGCAATGCGATGTCCGACAGGAAGAGGATATCTTCAAAGTCTTCAAATGGGCGGAGGAAAAATTGGGCGGTGTTGACGTAATGATCAACAACGCTGGAGTGATTTCGAGTGAAATGATTATAGGTAAATTGTGACTTTCTTCTTTACTTTCTTTTTCTTCAATGCGATGTAACCGCAAAAAATTTTCAAATAACAACGAAAATGTCTGCATTTTAATACCTATAATAGGTCAAGCTATCCTTCTTATGACATTTTTGTTATGGAAATATTTAAACTTGACTTTATATAAGAGATAGGGAAGCTATGTTATTTGTTGTTTTTTTGTGCAAAGAGGGATCAACGGAGACATATCGCCAAATTATGGACGTGAATGTAACTGCAACAGCGATTTGTTCGCGGGAATTAGTGCAATCCGTTAAAAAGCGAAAAGCGTCAGGTCATATCATTAATATTAATAGGTAAGATGTATCAGATGTGGAAATTAATGCAATTTAAATAAATATTAGGATTTCAATTTTAAACAGTGATTATCAAAAGTATTCGCATAATTTCATTGCAACTAATTATAATAAAAATTTTTTGATATACAATTTGTTATTGTTGATATTAATAAACATTTTATAAACTTTCGTAAAAAAGAAACCCGTTCGATAACCGAAAATGTCAAATTCACTCATTCTGTCCAATATACAAAATTTAGAGAGAATTATTATGAAATTAGTTTATTACGCATAAGAATGTGTAATATCCACAAATACCAACATTTCTTACTGTGTTGAAATTATTTTCGCTATGATATATTTTGCTAAACAAAAAAAGCTTAAACCGAAATACAACACAATAAACGATACAATACGGATTACATAGTATATTATTTGAATTAACAAAAATAGGACTCTCAAGATTAAAAAAATTCACATATAAGGCAATGAGAGTGCAGCGCGGTACTCGGTGCGCAAATAATTCAACTACGTTGATTATTCATTATATTAAGTTTAATGTATTAAAAAATTCGAACGTTTCGGCTACATTTGGAGCCATCCTCAGCGAGATGAAACATAGCAAATCCAGATCGAGATCCAATCAACGTAATTGAATTATTTGCGCACCGAGTACCGCGCTGCACTCTCATTGCCCGATCTTTATATGTATATTATTTGATTTCTTCACTCTTCCTTATATAATATTTTTTGATCTTATTAGATTAGATACATTTATAATGGGTATATTTTTTTATAACCTCCATATAATACTTAAATTCGCAAATAATGGTCGAGTTTATCTTGCGGTACTGCTAATAACCGTCATATTTTTGCTTTATTTACAGTGTAGCAGGACATAATGCTCAAAAAGTCACTGTACCAGTGAGTTTATATTGCGCCAGTAAATATGCTGTCACTGGCATGGCAGCGAGTCTATACAATGAATTGATAAACGCAAACCTCGATGTAAAAGTCACGGTATATGTATATATACGAATTTCTTATATTAAATCTATTAATACGAAAGTAATATTAGCGAAGTGAAAATATAACAAAATGAAGAGTGAGAGCAAGATGTTTTGTAAAGATCGTAGAACGAAAAAATAACAATAATAAAGTGATAATATATTTTAAAATATTCAATAATATTTTTGTAAGTAGAACATCAGCCCCGGTGCGGTAAAAACACCTATGTTGGAAAGCTATGGCTTATCCGAAGCCATCTCGACTGGCCTCTGTCCAGTCTTGGAAGACAAGGATGTTGCAGATGTAGTAGTCTATGTTCTGAGTACGCCGCCCCATGTACAGGTGACTACCAAAAAGAAATGATGATTGATACTTTTGTATAATTGCAGTTACAAATACTTGATTACAAATCTGCAAGAAAGAAAACGCGAAATAATCATCATGTTCGAGCAAATAACACTTAAATAATAATGATTAATGATTAACATATGCGAATGTTGAGTTATATTTTTCAATTTTATAATTCGTATTATGTTTTAAATATATCAATAAAATATTTTTAGAATGTCACTTCAAAACTGGGACTCGCGGAAATGAATTTCTGCCTGAATTAAATCATGCAATGTCATATCAAATACACACACAATTACACAGTTTATCTATACTGATATGTATTATCAGTGTTTAATGTTTATCTATTTCAGATATCAGAACTTGTACTGACGATACATGAAGCTATGTTCACTTCGAAGAATGTTAAACGGTCGTCAACGGAGTAATGGGGGTATGCTGCGTTTAAAATAAAACTTTTTTGGAGTTTTTAGCAATTACATTTTTTTAAACAAAATAAATGAAATAAAAGAAATTCGCATTTTCTATCAAATTTTCGAAATAAAGAAATAAATAATGAGATGAAAAAAATAGAAATTTTTATATTCACATATAAATTTTTCCATAATTGCGATAACATTCTATTTATTATAAAAAATTAAAAAGAATGCAAGCTACGTTTGCGTTTGTTGTAATGTTAATATCGATTAATTATAGCTGTAACTCCTGTGAGAGTATACTTGAAAAGTTACAAGTCAAATTCATCAAAAAACATTTTTCATTATAGATTAACGATTGATCTGCTTTGTTTATGTAACAAGTATTTAATAAATTATAAAGAGATAATTAAAAATTATTTTAACATATCATCTTACATATTTACTGTTTAAATTAAATCGATGTTTAAGTAATCGAGTATTTTTATTTCTTTGTAGAGTTACGCAGAGTACAATGCTAATCATACACGTGACGTATCTTTGTGTAATATATTAATATATCTTTCGTTATACAGTTTACAGTTCATTACATCACATCGAATGTGGACATGGTGCTGAAGTTGTCGGTTATGTACACACTCTTGTATTAAATTGTGCTGGAAAATAAACCGAGAATGTACATACAATCATTGTAATCCGTGGTGACACATTTAGAAACGATTAGCATCAATGTTATGGCGCGAACGGATCCGTCCACTGAGATTTACAATAATCGAGACTAACGAGATTACAAATAGTATACGGACGTACTAATTCGAGAGAAGTAAAGAGAGACTTAAGAAAAGAAGGAATTCACGTGTGTACTTTTATCTTAAGTATTAGTAGTATTGGTCGAGTATTGTTAAAATGCTTTTGTCATCTCGAGCAATATCGCGAAATTTTCGCTCGTCTCGTCAAACCACCCGATTATCTAATCATTTGCTTATACCAACATGTGTGTAAGGTGCTTCGTCTCAAGCGTAATAACGTGCTTGCGACACTATTAAATGTCAGCGCCGCTTTATTTATTTTTCCTATCTCTCTCTCTCTCTCCTTTCTCGATTTAAATTATCTCGTATTATCGCGCATATCGTATATAAGGAAAGGCCAGCATTAATTTAAAGAGAGCTCTAGATGATGAAATGACCGAGCCACGTGAATAAACGTGTGTATCTATAATGCAGAGTAGATTTAATCTACAATCTTTCGAGTTTAAAGTCCAACTATGCATTTCGTCGTTCATTTATTGAGAGCGACGCGTGCCATGCGAGTCCAAATAACATTTCTACGCTATAACTGACTGATTTTTTTATTTACGTGACTGGTCGATAATTCTCTTAATGCAATCGTGGTTTCAATGTACTTTAATCCTATCACGCATTTTGGCCCCTCGTCCGCTGCAGGAAAAAAAAGTTCAATTATACACCACCGGCGCATAGGCATCGATTAACGTCTCATTCTTACGAAACAATCGAGCTAAACGTGTACTGCTAATAATAGACGACGTTCGTATCCTTGCGATAAGAAATAAGGCAAACGCTTTAAGTAGAACAAAATTTTACTCATTTAAATTTTGCGTAAAAATGTCGGAATTTTGATTAAAAAATATCCAAAATATCCTCTATTAAAGAAAATAAATATAAAACAAGATTTTTAATTGAGCATAGCAGCTAATTTTTTTGAATTTATTCGGGTTTTTTCGAGCCTTCTATGCTAAATTTTTGATTTAGTCGATTTAATTGGGCTACGTCACAAGATGACGATAAGAAGAAGATAAGCATTATCTATTGTATTATATTAATAGCACAAAACATCTGTTTCATAGCAGCAATGTAAATTCATGCGATTGAATGAGGGAAATTAAATAAATATAGGACGGATATGTTCAATCTCGAAATACTGAGATTATCCTATACATCTATATATCAATATATGTATATAATATCTCTGTGACGATAAAACGTTTCACTCGAAAAATCTGCTAGCTCTGTATTCTATTTTACGCTCTGTATGTGTGCGTGCATGTGTGTGTGTGTGTGTGTGTGTGTGTGTGTGCGCGCGAGCGCGCGCGCGCGCGTGTGTATAACGATTTCTCCATAAAACCTTACCTCAAATTATTGCCACGTACATAGAATCGGAGTCAATTTCGGTAGATACTTTCATTTATCATTTGTTACAAATTTATTAAACAAATAAAAATAAATTAGGCATCTTTTTGTCTATAATGTAAAAAAGCTGGCTTTGAAAAAATTAAGCTACTATTTCTTCTTATGATTTAATTAACATGGCATAAACTACAATGTGCGAATATGCTAAAAATTGTATATTTATGCACATCTATAAATTATGAAATAAAATGTCTGCAGTAGCGGCAGCATTTTCTCTACGCGATAAGAAGTAAAAAAGAGAAAAAAAATTATAAAACTTTTATTGCACCGAAATCTCCGATTCTTTTACGCGTATGACGCAGGATGATAAATGATACGATGCAGTGATACAATGATGACTGTCCGTCATCATATCAAGAATTTATGCGTTTTTCGCATAACGCGCATTCGTTTATGACTACGTTTAATTACAAACTTAAATACGTGTGCGCTGCTAATATGCGCTAATATGTATTCTACAGCCGCGATATCGCGAGGAGTTCAACAAAATAACGTTTTTTTTCTCTGTCTCTTTTGTATATATACATATACATATATATGTACATATACACGGAATACCTTGATTAAACACTAGCGGTATCTTGTTATTTGTTTTTCTTTATACATTACATACACACACATTAAAGCTGAACCAGTACGTGTATACGAATACACATCTAACAAACAGTATGTACAAGGATACTTCGCTCCTATTGATCTTTTTGCCACGACTAATTAATAAACACATGAAGGGATTGATTGATGAAGGGATTCTCAAGTCTCCAAGTGGCCCGTCACAAACAACGTCTTGCATTCTACATTTGCAAAGATCGCATTGAAAATATCAGGCCCCGGTTATTCACAAAGAATCTCTTTTCAGTAAAAATAAATAAAAAAGACTGCAAGAAAAATGCAATATCTTGTGCAATATTAATATTCTTGTGCGGGGTACATGTCAGTAAATAGTAAAAAAAATCGCTGCGTTATGTCTTTGAGATTCTTATCCAATAAATACAAATGTAGAGTAATCACCGTCGATAATTGTAATATTTCAAAAACTCATAATATAGATTCATCCGTAAAAGAAGATAGCCATTATGAATTGCAATTGTAACATTATGCATGTCAAACATTTTGTATTGCAATTTGCATCACTAGACTTTCTTGCTTTGAGAAAAAATATTGGTTATCGTTTAGATTTTTATCTATTTAAAATAGTTTAAATATATTTTGCTCTTCAGAAAATATATGTATAATTTAATTATTTCGTTCACACATACACACACACACAGTATTAAGAAACCTCGCTCGATAGATTAAATAAGATTTATTCACGTAGCGCTGAATAAACCAAAATGGCCTGAAATAGTCTTCTAACGAATAGGATTCTATTAAATTTGTTAATATTAGCAGATATCAATAAGTTTCTCTCTTTTGTCATTCGATGCGTGCTTGTGTTTCGAGAGTGCTCTTTCTTTTTGCAAAGTATACGTCTTCCGTAGTATACTCGTGATATTAGACTCTGCTATTACATCAATTCTTGCCTCGTTTAATTCAAGAGTGTACAAATGATTTATATTCTATTTATATCAAATAATCGCAATATAATTCACGATTCATAATTTATTCTTTTATCAGTTCTTCTACCGTGTATTATATATACTATATATTTTCACACATTTATACAAATAATTTAGAAGAATTTTAAAATATTAAATCAATGATCGTGAAACTATTTCACTTAAAAATTAGAAATTTTTGCAAAAGCAGATCTTAAGGAGTCTTTGAAATTGACAAGAAATGACGTGTAATCATTGCGACATCGACGGTGATTATCTTGAGAAAGACTGTAATTAATATAATGAGATCGAATAGTATTACACGCGAAACGATAAAAAACAATCGATTAAGATATATTCTATGAATATTCAAGAAAATAGCAGGACAAATACATGATTTAGGTCTTTGGTGTCAATCTAAACAAATTATTCCTTAATATATTTTGTGTGTATGTGTGTTTTTGTGTGAACTAGATCGTCATTTTCACTCATCTAATGTTCATATATCTATTTGTACTACCGAATGACGCTTGGCTATCATTCGTAAGCGTAATAAGAAGTTCGTAAACTTATGATAGATGCCATCCAATGCGATCACGAACTTCCCCGTAACCTAAAGTTACAGAGACTCTTAAAAAATACAATCGTCCGGTGTATCTTTCATTCTTCGGCCGCTGCTTGCGATCCTCCGCCGTCCTCGCGATTGCTGCTGGCCTTTTGTTCTTGTTCCTTTTGTGCTTTGGTTTCTGCATCTGCAGATAAAACGTTGATTCGTTACAATTCGTCAATTTTATAAAAATGATTAGCCTAATAAACTGCGCAAATAATAAATGTATTTGTAAAGCATAAACAAAACTTTCATAATTATGTTAAAAATTCTTTGCTAAAAAATGATTAACTCTGTATACAAATGATTAAATAATATCTAGATTCAATCGTAATAACATGCCTCGGACTGCTTGTTCCTTCCAGATTTTTTTATTCTCCGCGAGACACGGAATCCAAGGTTTGCCAATTTTGCATCTCCTATTTTCTCCTCCCGAACCTGCAAAATTATTATTAGATAACTGCTAATCAAACTATAGAATATCTAACAATATTTCACCGATATAATTAAACCAATATCTATTAACAAAGAAATACAATTTCAGAAGACACAACTCATAAAGTGATCTAATTAAATTACAAGTAGCGTGTACTAAAAAAAGTTTAACCATTGTTGGGCTCGTCCGCGGTATCCTTGACATTGAGCGGTGCGAGAACGGTTTCCAGCATATCGCTGCATCCTTGCATGCTAGGCTCGACAATGAATTCTATGAATCCTATTTGAGATTCAGCTACCAACGTATTATTGCGGTCGCATAGAGGAGAAAATGGCAATCCAAGCTCTCTCTCTTTATCACCTTGTCTGAAGAATTCTTCAAGAAGTTGCATCGTCCATCTGTGGATTGAGAATTATATAAACATCATTTGTTTATTATTACAATGTATTGTTTCGCTTCTGTTTTTATTAGAATATAGATCAATAGGGAAGAAATTTTCATCGCAGTTTTCTAATTTTTCTTTAAACTTCTTATTTAACTATAAAAATGTACATCAAAATGTTGCAAAAATAAATTCTTTTGTCTCCATAATAATGTCTAGTAAAATCATGTTTCGTCAAAATTAAGTGAAAAAGAATGAACATTTTCTCCGAGTATAAAAAGCTTCACCTATGATGAAGATCCCATCTTTTAGCTGGATGCGAAATATCACAACAATGGAGGACCAAGCTAACGGCTTTGCTCTTATCCACGCTTGGCTCTGCCAAACTTATTAGATTTTTCATATTTTTTAGTTGTTGAAAGTGAAAACTCATGTCGGTAGCAAGAACCATGTCAATCACGAGTGATCGAAATTCTCGAAATTCCTCTCTTGACAAATTCTGCAGTATGTTACATTCATCTTCTCTGAGTATCCTAAAACATGCAATTGTATTGAAGAGCATTGGTACTATATGATACATTAATGCTACTTTTACAATATGTACCTACAATACAAGCGATGTAAATCCTAATTGTATCATTTTTTGCTATCAGAAAAAGCAAAGTCACTTAAATAGGAAAAAAGTTTCGAAAAAAGAAAGAGAAAGACGGAAAACTTAATTAAAGAGTTGATAGATATTACAAATTTTTAAGGATAATTTAATTTAATTGAGGAAATTTTATTATGCATATTCATAACAGATATCGTAAAATTTTTAAAGATAAGATTATCTAAAATCAGAGTAAACTACGAACTGTCCGAGAGACAGTAATAGCAATCGCAAAATGAAATTTCCACGTACCGGAAACTGGCCGAGATGTGATGATTTTCTAGCACGGCTCGGTCGTTATATAGGAGCGCTGTATCACTACCGGACATTACGTGGAAATTGTTTGTGGTCCCAGTATGCTCGTAATCATGAATAATCGCTGCCACGAGGGTGGCGAAAATCTCGAGATCGGTCAGCCAATTCTGCAACGAATAATATCAGCCTGAAGCTATCTCGCGTACAATGGATTGTCGCATCGAACAAAGAATCGTCAAAGGAATGGCAAAGAATCAAACTGATTGTGAAGGGATCATTTCTTTTTGCCGAACTAATCAACAACTTGAGCCTTTTAACGAATCGATAACGATCTTGTTTTTATTATTTGCGCCGTATCTCACACGATTTGTATTTTTTCAAAAAGAGATCGCCAAACAAGATTATATTAACTCTATTTTCGGGAGATATATATTTATACACGCTAAGTGTAGATTGTATCCTAATTTATGTGTATCCTCATATATCACACATATATACAAATAATAATAAGAGCTTGACAAAACTTTCCCAAAAAATAAATTATTAATCAATATAGCTAATTAACTATTAATTCATCATACAACCACTCCAAAATTAGAAATATCTTATAAGAAATATCTTTATTGTCTTTCTACATATTAGTAGTACAATTATAAAAATAAATAATATAATTATAAAGATACATCTACTGTATTTCTTTTTCTTTCTTTTCTACTATCTTCCCCCTTTTTCTATCTTAGAAAGAGGGGGGAGAGGGAGAGAGGGAGGGGGGGGGGAGATCACTCACCATCAAACCCGTTTGACACAGGATATAATGCATCGTTTGCGCAACATCGGCAGCATGAAGGTTGTTGTGGTATGGGTTTCGATGCCTGCAATAACCCTCCTCGACTCTTCCGAGGAAGCACTCCAAAACGGCGGGAGGTACTTTAAACTTGTGAATCATACCATATCGATTGAGGAGGTCATAGCCCAGGTATTTTACTGGCGTGCCCAGAGCGGCCTCATTCAAGGAAAATACATCAAACGACCAATCATCTAAAGTCTTGAACGGTAAAAGAAGCAATTTGAATACATAAAATTTCATTTACAAATTCAAAATTTTAAATTCTCTTTTATTTGGCTAATAGTCGAGATACCAGTAATTTCTGATTGGAAATGAAGATGTGTAAATTAAAGTCTCCGAGATGGACGAAATAGGAGATAGGAATATATAAATAGCTAGAGACATGTTGTATACCATTTTAAACATTTCTCTGAGTTCAACATCTCGAGTGATGTTGAATATCTTTATGCCGCGATAGATTGATCTTGTTAAAAATTAATCGCGCCACATAAAGACGCGAATATTTTCGAGTCGTGGTTCGCCGACGGATTACCTTAAGTACTTTCACGACTTCCGGCGGGAATTGCATGAGGGCGGTGTTCGTGACCCTCCTATAGATTCGATCGACGAATATACCCGCTCTGATAGCATGGGCAACCGAACGGAATTTCGGTTTCTCATCGGCTTTCCGTCTAGTGGTGGCGAGCTGCCTAGTGAAAGTCGATGCCAGCCACTCGCGCACTTCCGGTGGCACCGCATCTGGCTGCACCTCCGACAGCTCGTCATCTTCATCCGCCAGTCGCCTATAGGAGAAAATCGTAGGAGGCGACGTTATAGATGAGCGACGAATTAATGCGCTGATACATTCGACACGAACAAAACGCCTACCTTCGTTACGCATGATCGAGTGTCAAGTCGAGGCGCTCTACGTCCTCGAAAACTAATCATTGTACTAACTCACTTAAAATCCATATTTAGGCTCGCCGCTCTACATCATCATGAACGAGCAGAACTAACGTATACTCTTTGATATTCGCTCGTTATGTTATGTGATTTGATTCAATGTAATTTGCGCTACCTATTTGTTTTCCTCGTATCAAATACTTGGTAGGTCATGAAAATCGTGAATTTTTAAATTTCGAGATTACCAGAAACGCGTTATTTATTTAAAAGATCTTCGTGTAACGGCGCATGAATCAATTCCGTGTACGGAAAATAGTTTTTCATTGCTCGCGAATCACGAAATTATAATAAATTGCAATTGCAACCGGAATATAATCGATATTCCACTATATTTTACATATTGTGAAGTATTGTATGTGCTATATTCTATGAACGAGAATGTGAGAGATATACAGAATATCTAGATCTACGAAAAGATGTTTTAAAAGCAAATTTTTTAGCACACATGTCATTAAAGTATATTCTTTAGCAGTTTCTTTAGCATATATATAAGCCGCCTTATATACCGAATATAATTTTCTAAACTTATCAAGACTCTATTCTATTCTATTCTATGTAGTTCTTACTCACTCGTTAAAACTCTAATTAAAATAGATATTAAGGTATCGGCGAATAATTTAACCAAGGTCATTTCAGTAAGGAAATTAAGTGTGCGAGTTATATAGTGATAAGTATGCGAATTGGACGGGAATATTGCATTGAAAAAAGTGAATGAGATAGGGGAATGAGGGTTCGTGTAAAAACTCAACTTTAAATAAACCGCTGTGATCTTTCGAGCGTGTTTCGTGTCTCCCTGATCTCAAACCTGATTCGATGCACAGATCGCAGCAGTGATTTAGCAGACTTGAGCGAAGCTCTGCGACAGTTAGGTCAATCATATTGCCAAATAATTTCAAAAGTGTTCTTCAGCGCCAACACTGAGACGCAACTGCAGTAACGGTGTAAGTAGTAATGCTACAATCTACAATACGCAAAATGTATCGCGATTTCGTTTCAAAGTGTATTTCCGACGTATACATCAATCTTGGGTGCGAATTACACAGAACACAAAACACCCGGAAATCATTGCCAGTGAACAAGTACGAAAATTTGGATTAATTGCTCTTACTAATGACAATAACAGTTATAACAATTAGTTAAAAGATGAAAAATAATTATGCATGTGCAAAATGTTTCATACACAGTCGACTAATTATGGTATAAATAATATAATTAGAATTTCGGAATAAACTAATAGATTTTATAGTTAAACGCAAAAAGCTTCATGTATTCGCATGCGCATCATACGCTGCCAAAAATTGCGTTATATGTAAAGTGTCTCAGAACCACTGTAAATACACACACACACACACACACACACACACGCACACGCATATACGCACACACACAAAATTCTTCTATAACCTATAAATTTCATAACTTTGTGGAGTGGATTTTTCTTTAATACATACACACTACTTTGCAGAAGAGGTACATTAATCATTTTAATATATTAAAATATATATCTATATATAATATAATTATATATCAAATATATATCTAACTATATTTAAATCTTGAGTATATTGAGTATATTTAAGAGTATATATTTAAGACACTTGAATATATGAAATCTTAAATCAAGTTTGTAATCAAGTAAATCTGCGTTAAAATTAAAATTGCGATATAATGCCTTTCTTATCTGTTAGATTTTAGAGGCTTAAGCCTCTAAATTAGCACTTTTAAAATTACAATATTAACTAATTCCATGACTATTAATTACCCAAATAGCCATCTTATCTAATCTGGTCTATTCTGTAATATTCAGAATTTGAAAGAACATAGGTCCTGGAACACCCCATATAATATGTACGAAGCAAGTGTCGTCGTACATGTGAGAGTTTGGGAGTGCGCTAGCGAGCGATATTTTTCATGCAAAAAGAGCTCGATGGCGCCAAGCTCAAAGTGCAGAGTGCGAAAAAATGTGGTCGTATGCATTTTCGCGATTCGCGCTCGAAAATGGAAATTTTGGGAGAAACGAACCTACGGCGTACGCCCGGACGACACGTGGCGGTTGACTCCACACGCTCGGCATCTCTATAATATGAAATACGAAGGAAAAACATATATCACATTAAAAGGTTTCACATTGATCTAAGCGTCTTGCTACATCCAAGCAAACATCCCTGCATGCCTGCAGCGCGTAGGGTGATTTGAAAATATTTCTTCTTTTTTTCGCTCGCTCTCCGATACAGTTTGCCCTGGCTGAAGATCATTTCGAAGTAGCCATCCTTGTAATCATTCTCGCAACTTTTTCGAGCCACTCCCACACACAGTCACATACATACGCATACACACCCACGGCATGGCGCGATCGATTTACAGGGGATGCTTGAGAGGAGCGCTTGGCGATAAACGTCCTACGTACATACATGCACTTCTCTCGGGCAAGAATAGTGCCAGTAGGAAACGGTCGATTATCGTGAGAACGATGCATGTTGCACGGCAGGCAGATACGTCCGACAAATTGAGCAGGTTACACCTAGAAGGAGTCTAGAAGAGACGTAAACTAGTGACAGGGAGCGAGAGAGAGAGAGAGAGAGATACAGGCAAGAGTAACGTTTCCATGCTGTGCTCGAAAGTGTCGTTTAATCCTCGTAGTCGATCATTTTTCTCGTCAATTTATCTTCACAACTAGACTCAATAGTTGCGCACAAGATGCAGAAATAAAAATAAATAAATTGATAAACATCATTACGTGACTATCGCTATAGAATTAACGTTTCTTGTTGTGCCACATCTGATTATTTAATCAAATTTGCGTTTCGCGAAACGAGGTTTTCATAAGGTATCTCAACGACTGTTTTTATAGTAAAAATGCAGAATGGTTAAATATAATTGTTGTCTCTGTGTTTATTCATATGTATAATAATACGTAATATAAAAATTCGATTGCGTATTAACTATACTTTACTAATACATGTCGATAATCCTAAACAAGTGACGAATATCTGTGACCGTTAATAGTATTCTCTAAGAGAATCATCTACTCGCAACGATTTGTAGAAACATGCTAATTATATCGTGAGACTATCAGATATAGAATAATTTTGAGTTTCTGAACTACTGAAAGAAGCTTATTAAAGAAAAAACACATAACTATTTTATGCGTTTCGATTTTTGTGTGCACATCAACTAATCTAGAAACGTTCGAAAGAACTACCCATTAGAAGATCAAGAAACGTTGACACGTTCCATTTATTGGTCTACAATTGGCAATTTACAGAGGGAGCGACATCTTGAATTCCCTACGAAAAAGTTCCTTAATGTCGGCATATCCGAATATAAGATATAAGATTGATGTTGTCTTTATATGTAACTCAAAACAATTCGTTTACTAAAAGAAAGTCTGGCGTCAATTATGATAATTTTAACTATATTTTTTATACAATCTGCAAAAGACATAGAGAGCACGAAATAATATATGGAAAATATCGTCATCGCTTTTTTATGACATTGATTAGTTGTCAATCGCGTACACAAAATTCAAGCCGGTGATGAATATTGGCAGATTGACATTTAGCGGTTGACTGAATACGGAGAAACGATCGATAAAGAGCAAATAACAAAATGTTATATAAAATATTAAATGTCATGTAAAATAAAATATTGGAGATAACAAATAAAAGATTTTATTACAGAGTAATGAAATATATATATATCAAACTTTTATTCGTTTTAGTTTTTCTCTGGCATATCCTCAAAGTTTCTTAATATACATATGGCAAATTGCCATATGTATATGAAGCAGCCAAAAACTTAAATTGTAACTAGTTAAGATTTTCCTTCGTTACAATTGGGTTCTAAGCTGCCCTAATTACTAAATAAATTGTTCATCTTTCCAAGTTAAGCAATCCTTGCTCACTATGAATTGCAATATTTTGACATTTGCCAATATTTTCAATTACTTAAGAATATCATTTGTAATGACAATAGAGATCGATTCATATAATTTTATACGCTTGTAATAAAAAATTATATTAATCGATCATCGTCTACGTCGCTAACGATGCTTTTAAATGATTGAAGAGTGGGAATGAAATATATCAATTAGATGGTAAAAATAACGTTTCGAGTTACAAGAAGATCTCCCGTTTATGTCGTTGATTGATTTAAGTATTTTAAATATTATAGAATATTTATCAGACATCTCAGTACACAGTTACACAGTTACGAAATTCATGATTGTCGCTCACCGCCGCGATTACCAACGATCGTCCTCGAGAGAGAACATTTCGCCTCTCGAGACGAGCGCGCGCGAGCATGAATCTATCGTTCGACAAAGAGGACGACAAAGAGCGTCGACGCGACGCCGACGGCACGGTGCGGACTGCAGGGAAAATGAGGCAGACGGAGGAAGAAGAAAATGAGGGAGAGTCGGAGGAGGATCGTGTTATGTGGAATCGAACATGGAGGGGACGAAGGGTCGTAAAGAGGGTTGGAAATGTGAATGTTTCGCAACCTTGCCCATACGGGGGTGCGAAGCTTCCGTTTCTGGGTTACCACCGCGTGGCTCTGTGGTCCGTCTGGGTCCAAGCCGCCCCCTAGGGATGAAGACGTCAGGCCCGCCCCCCTACGTGATGACCGAGCGCACTCATTCCCGCCTGAACTCACCCTGCGGTAGTGCTTGTTAGTTCATGTGTAAAAAAAGGATTAGAATAATACAAGATTACAGTTTTTGCATTCTTTTCTCTCTCTTTCTTTTCTTTGTGATTTTAATATCACGGCTACACGGCATCGCACTGCTGCGCTCTCATCGACGATTCTTCTCACTAATATACGTAGCAATAAATCTAGTAGAATAAAATAGAGGATACATTCGATGCGTCGTGCTTCACGGCTGCAGAGTGTCTGTCATTGCTGAAAACAAAGATTGCGGGATATGTAAGCGAGCTGATCGCATTTCCGTTGTACAATTCCGGGATCACAATTGCGTGAGCGAAATATTAGAAAAAAAATCAAGCGTTTAGCTTCAAGCGTCGAAATCTTCAACTCGAACACTTGTTGATGATCTTTGGAGAGGTGTATAAGGTGTGCAAGTGGCCAGCTGCGTGCAATTTTCACGCACTCGAGGCATGTACCTATCGTACAGGGATATAGGTATATCTCGTCGTATATATGCGCGACGCTCCAAACGGATGACATACCATAGGTAGAAATTTTTGACAATGTTAGAATAATGAAATAAAAACACGAAAAAGCTTTGTATTTATTTAAATCGTATGATTTTAGACGTAAAAATGCGCGTCGCAAAAGTACACGATAAAAGATGCGCGTCTTGAAATTATTGGGCATGGAAATTTGTAGAATTTGTAAATTCATGCGACGGTTCAGTATTGCCCATACAAATAACGCAAGAGATGAAAATAACGACGTATCAGAGGTGTTGTGAGTTTAGTGCGTATCCAGTCTCCATACGCATAAAACGAGCTATAATAACAGGGAAAACCGTGCTGAGAACAAAAATTCACCTTGCCTCCTGTGAGGATTGAACTCACGACCCCTGGTTTACGAGACCAGTGCTCTACCACTGAGCTAAAGAGGCGTCGACGTCAATTCCTCTCGGGCGAATCCACAGGAACGATCCTGGCGAGGAAGAATCCTGGCGGATTCGAAGTAACGTTACGTGCGATTTGTCGAAGCTAGGAAACATCGACCCACTTATGTCGCGCGCGCGAAGCTTTATCGTTCTTGTATGATCTCGATTGATCCCGCTGACGCATATATGGGAAATGGCTTTTGTCCTTCATGGCCAGCTGAATCTTTGATCGTCCAATAATCGAACAGGGGTTGTGAGTTTCATCCGGCACGACGCATCGCGAAAACGAAAAGCTCGCTCATTACGAAATCGGGAACTATTGAATTTAAGTTGCACCTAGCAAATGGAAAGGGATAGTGATGTCGTGTTACAAATCACGCTGCGATTCCATAATAACGAAATAAACTGATAATTAATAGTTAATCGTAGTCAACTCCGCTGCGAATGTCATGTCTCGACCATTATGTAAATTGCATTACCGATTATCATGTAAAACGCAAAACGATCGGCTATACATATGTATATATTCGTAGACACATCTGAGATTGACGCTGCTACCACATTAACAAATTAAATCAGAATATCCTTTAAATTAATCTCGTCCTTGTCAGATATTCGACAATTACAATATCGATAATGTCTACAAAAGAGAGTCGTTATTAACTGCAAAGCTTAGAAGAAGTTGAGACGTTAGGATGCTGGCAGTGCCTGCAAATTTTGGCAAAAAAGTAACAGCACTTGAAATAGCTGCAGGTAAAGGTTAGTATAGAGACTGTTGCTTTTTTTCCATTCGTGAGAGGCTTGGGGAATTCTTATTCGAAAAAAAAAAAAAAAAAACTTACTTGGTCTCGTCGATGAAAACAGCTTCGAGTACGCGAGCTGCATAGTGCAAATTTCGTTGAAGTAATTCGGCGGATATCTCCCCATGTTGTAGCTGCCTCAATAAACACCTCAATCTGCAAAAGAGAGGTATCTCGGAGTCGTTCCCTATGCGCCAATAGCGTGCCTTCTAAACTAGACGTTCGCTTCCAATCGCTTTCCGATAATTACGCGACAAGTCGAAATTGCAAACGCAATTCTATTTAATCCTTGGAGGATCAAAGGAATGAATATTTTCTTTGGCGTTTTCTTTGGAATTCTAATGTCACATTAAATAAAATATTTCGTGCGCGAGAGTATAGGCAAAAGAGAGATTACAGATATACATATCTTACAAAAGTTATAATTGATATATAAATATTATATACAACACTGAACAAAGAATGCTGACTTGAACAAGTCGAAAAATAATTAAATTCTCACGGGTAATTATCTATTACACGCTAATTGTATCCTTAGATATAATTTGCAAATCATAACCTGCTGTGACGATTACGATATGTTATCGCTTAAATAATAATGATTTTATTAATTTTATATAACACGTCGATGTAGAGAAGTAGGAGAACAATATGGCGTGCGTTATCTTTTATTATCAACTCGTGATCAGAAGCGGATTATCCATGTCACTTTTGGTAAACCTCTACCTAGATCTAAAGTATCACATTTGCAAAGCCATTTACACCTGTATCACGATATAATACCTGAGGGCAGCTTTGTCGCACGCGTCGGGGGTGTCAACGGCAGGAAGCGAATCCGTCGTGAGATCGACATTATCGAGGATCTCTTCGAGATCGACGGATTGACTCGATATATACGAAGTGTCGGGATTGTGCGGTGGTGGAGAACTTTCGAAATTCCCACCGCTGATGCTTTTGCTTTTGCCGGAACTTCGGCGTACTATCGTCAAAGTGCCCTGCTCTGAAACACAATGAGCGTAATCGCTTCTATTAGTGCGATTGAGTGGAAGGACATGTTGAATCACAAAGGTCTTTCAAAGAATCCGACGTATTGTAGAATAGTGAGTTGGATCATTTGAAATAATAAAAGAGGAAAGTTTGAAAGAGGAGAGTTGTAATTAATTATTTTAATATAACAATATTATATAATAATATAATACATATAATATAATACTATATAATATAGCTTTTTTTATAGCTTCACAAATTATTGTCATTCGAAAATGATTTTGCACCGAAAATTGAGATACGTCGAGTCTCTTCTGCCTGACTGATTCACGCGCGTTTTGTTCTACCAAATAGTTTACGTGTGTATGACATACTGTAACGACGCGAGTATTGGAGCACTTTGCAGCTGGCCAAAGAAAAGGAAAAGGCTTTGCTTTTGGAAGAAACGTACGTTTGCGGATGTGGTCGATAAACGCGCAGATAGATAGACGGAGGTAGATAGAATTTGTTTGTAAGCGTGCTTAAGTAGATAAAGTCCAGCTATCAAAGCGTGTGTGTATCTCGGGAATAATACCTCGAAAACTTACTGGAGAGTTGGCCGTTCCGACCGGGAGAAGAGGAAGGATTGCGCGACCTCGTGGATGCCGCGCCGCTTGCGCTACTGCAGCCGGTGGCAGCCGCGTTATTCACCGCTACACCGGCCGAGGCCGAGGCCACCCCGATATCGTCTCTCGTCACTCGTCTATCCGGCGGAGATGCAACTGCAATTTCAAAAAACCAGAGTAATAAAACAACAACTCCATGTACATACAGCTCCATCATTGTCGATCGGTTAACGTTTCGCAACTACGCGGGCGAAAGTGTACACGATGCGTGCACTCGTACGCATTCGTCAATCAATGCGGATGAACCGGAAAATTATTCTAGGGCATCAATATTTTATTTTATATTCTATAACGGTATTCCGAATCGTTAAGTCTTTTTAAATCTGCTTCTATCTGCGGCTTTATGACCCTATCCAGACATATGCGATATACAATGAAAAAAAGGATTACAAAGCGAGACAAAATCGAGATATCACGGGACGCGCTTGAACATCTACGAATAACAGAAATATATATAATATATCCACGATAAAGAGATAAAGGATGAAATTTTAAGGTTTCGAGTTTCGACAAATCAAACATTATACACACGACGCAACGTTTTGATTTGACGTCGATTTGATGTCGCTTTCAAGATACAACATCTATATACGTCTTCTATCGTGTCATATCGCGTGTAATGGTGCAATGCAACGTCGCAAATGCTACATCACGAATCAAACGCATATTAGCATAACTAATTTGACGTAATGTAATGTTACAAAGTGTAAGGCCGTATCACTGCAGTAAAACCGCGGCGGAGAGCAGCTATCGATCGGTAGCACCTGTCTATAGCCCGCGAATTAGTCTCATAGCCAATCGATCGCATACGAGTTACCAACGGTCCCATTATGCTAATCACAAGTTGAAGTGTTTCTAAGCGCCGAGAATCACGTTTATCTAACCACGAGAGATCTAACGGAATTGGGAAATAAACATGAGCATTCACATTAAAGAGTGCAAAAATAAATCGTCAAGTACTATATTTAAACAACTAGTTATATTCGTCTTTGTTGCTCAAATATTCATATGACAATAATAATTTAACAGAGGATATGCAAATAACATATTCACTTTCAAACATGGCTTAGATAATGAGAGGAGGAAAACACACAGAAAATAAAAAGTAGGAGTAGCATAATTTAATCTAAATATTTAGATTAAAAGTTGAATTTAGCGGAATTAAACCGCCTTCACTTCGTAATGAAACAAAATCGAAGCTAATTAAAATAATATAATTCAGCAGTTAAAACGGAATTATTGCATTGCACGACATAATACATTTCCACTTCTGTCACGCGGCAAATCCGCCGAATCTGGATCCAAACATAATTATATGCATAATTACGTTTGGAGACTTGCAGTTAATCAAACAGCATTGTTCGCAGCATTGTCAGCCACATGCATTGCTATTTAAAATAGTTTGTTGATGATAGTTTACATTTGTTCCGACAAAGAAATATTCAAACTACTAATTTAAAATTTCATTCTTTATCATTGTGATTTATTTACTATGTTATAACTCGTAGATAACGCGCATTTAAAAAACTTGTTAGAAATAATTTCCGATAAAAATGCTATTATGTAAATAAATTGTCTCGATTAAATATCGATTCCGGGAAAAATTTGCTACTTTTATATTTGGTAATATGTGGCAACAGATCAAAAGGCATTTTGGCCAAAAATAATCGCCTACGCGAACAGCACGAGATTCAATTCCATACAATATGTAAGCAGTTGAATGGAATGATGATGTAACTTATATTTTTCTTATTTTGAGAAGAGAAAAAGTTATAAAAGAGAGAGTTTTTCAACTATTTCGTTATAGTACTCTTCTCCTATAATTTCAGAGAAGCAAAATAATAATGAGAAAAATCTAAAATTTTATATCTAAAGTTATATACGCTTTATGTTCTATAAAGTACGTACTCGTTATTTCTGATTTATGCTTCTGTTCTGCCTAAGATCTGCCCGGCAGATATATATTTTACGATTCGCTCTCAATAAGATTACCAAGCATCTGATATAAAATAACTCTTGAGTTGATCGACTCCGGAAATTTTACTTGGACAAGATTACGTTGTGCAGGACGCAAAGCGCGTATATAATTAAATTAATGAATGGAGTTTCGTTGAAATTTAGGCACGAAATTCCGAAAATACCATTCCGCTTTTTCATCACAATGAACTGTGTACGATGCATATTTTTGGATAATAATAATAATTTTGTCAAATGCTATCTCTCTTTATCTCTCTCTCTTTCTCTCTCTCTCTCTCCCCCTCCCCCTGCCCCTCCCTCCCTCCTCCACTCTTTTCAAAAACACCTTTAAACGCCGAGTATGTCGATGTGACGGTGCGATGGTTATGAAATTATTCACTGTAAGCGGATAAGCAAACAGACGCAAACGTGAATTATTGCATTTTGCTTGAATAATACATGAAACTGCGAAGCAATGACGAATGTACGCATTTAGTGTACAGCGCACAATTCATATCTACCTCTTTTTGTAAATTATATACTTTTATTTTTTTACTAAAAATAGCATTTTCTCCCTTTCTCACGTCCATCCCTCAACTGATTGCCATATCTAATGCATGTGAATACATCCGTATCATCACCAGCTGAAGTGTGTTTTACCAGCATCTAAGTTACTTACGATGTTCCGAAAGTGCTAAAGTTGACCAAGTAATATCATATTCCTGAGCTTACCGCGAATCAAACGAACCCATGCAGGAACTAATTTAGATATCCACGAAATATAGAGAACCACCACAAAAGCACGATATATATATATACATGTGTGTGCGTGTGTGTATATATTGGTGCAAGAAGCTTCTCGTTGCTGTTGTAACATACGGAAGATGAATATCACGAAATAAGTGGCTCAGACATGTTTGACACAAAGACGATCCGTGAGATATTATTGATTATACAAGTCTCTCGTATATCAAAAACAGACTGAATGTCTTTAATGAATACCATCACAATTAGTCATTAGAGCGTCGTAATGTCATCGATTAACGTCCGTTTCCATGAATGTAGATTAACTTTAATCTCGGTTTAACTTACTCTTTATCTTTTTCTAACTCTTAGAACTAGAAAAAGATAAAGAGAGTAAGTTATAAACCAAGAGATTAATCTACATTGGTGGAAATGGACGTAAGAGTATCCTATGTAATTTCAAATCATAAAATTTATTGCCTAAACATTGTAAAAAATAATGTATATAATATGTAATATACATATAAAAAATACCAAAGTATATACATATACAGTTATAAGAAATTTATAATTGATGCTTTAGGAGAAAGATTCTTTTCATCACATTTTCTGTTCGTTAAATTACTTGACATGCGTTCTTACTGTCGTTACTACTAAGGAACTAGGGTAAAGGAGTAGAATCTTTGTCAAGTGCGAATATATTGCACGTCATCGCGTAAAGCTGAATTTCCGAAGACGAAACAAACTTCTATTCTAGTTAAAAATTAAAGACAGTGCATTTTTTTCAAGCTAAAGATATTATTTTATTCATCAAATGTAGGAACATCAGATTTCTCAACAAAAGATAATAGTCAATATTAAAAATGAATTTAAAGATGTTTTTTGCAATGATAATTTCAAAGAAATATAATAATTTGAATAAATTATGAAAATATTAGAAGAAATTTATCTCTCTGATAAGTATATTATAAAAACACACATTTCCAACAAAAATTTCAATAATCTCTTAAGTTTTTGTTATTTTTGCTTTAAAATATTCTATGCACTTTTATATAGAACGCTTAATTATAACAATAAAAATGTTAAAACATATAACATTCTTTATTAAATTATATTAAATTAATAGTATGAAATATGCATATTTTAATGTGATAACATGTTCGTAAGACAATTCAAAGTTCTAACAAAACTCTATTACTGTAATAAGAGAAATGGTTGATATTGATATTACTTTTAATAACATCGTTATCTGTAATAACGCCATAATGGCTGTCGGCAAACTACCTATTTATTTAAAACGTCGGTGGCTTCTGAATAAATGTGATTAAAAGTGTAGGAGTTGATATGGCTTCATTCCTCGGGCAACAAACCGGAGTATTGCAAATTACGTGGCTAAGAACCTTCTTTCGCTCTCCTACTCTCTCTCTCTCTCTCTCTCTCTCTCTCTCTCTCTCTCTCTCTCTCTCTCTCTCTCTCTCTCTCTCTCTCTCTCTCTGTCATTTTATTTTTAATAAATACGCTTACGCGACAAGATCCAATTTAACAATAAACACTGACGGTCGATAAAATCAAATAGAGTGAATTCTGATTAAATTCCTATCAACTATCTTTGCAAATTTTACGAATAATGCGAATAAACACGTTAAAAAGTAGAACGATATATCTCTTTATGATACGAAAAAGATGTTGATATACATAGAAGCAATTTTGATCTTTTAATATTTTTGCGAGAATACGATATTATTATAGTTATTTTTTTTAATATCTTAATATGTATTCTAAATAACGTGATAATATCTATATTACTAAGAGAGAGAGAGAGAGAGAGAGAGAGAGAGATTGTATAAATGATATATAGATAAATCTACATGTAATATGGGTAGAGTAGTTAATGCAAGATATAGCTACTTTGTTATATTATATAATTGTGCATTTAAAGACATATGTCTAAAAACTAGAAATGTAATTAAATCCTGTGTAATAAAGTCTTGAACGAGACTCAATTCATGCGTAGGCAAGGTTTGGTTTTCGTTTTGTCTTGGCCATGCACATGTAAATTAGTGACGTAGAGTAATCTTGTCGTAAACAAACAAAGACGTCCGAGGGAAATAATAGTTCGAAAATTAGCTTCGACAAGTTTCTTATTATCTTCTTATTGGCCCAAAGTGACGAGTACGTCTTTTTGGCGTCAACGAAGCGTCTCATTAAAGACGAAAGAGACTCGAGATATACGTGTTAAAATCGATAAATAACTCGTGGATTATCGTATTTTAGAATATAGATAGGTATAATAGTAATAATTTTAGATAGATAGGTATGATTACGTTTTGTTAGATGTATATGCAAACCATTTCATAATCATAATTATAGTGGCAACCTTCTCGATATAAAATATGAAATTTATGCATAAATTTTTTATCAACGGTTTAATCTGCGAGAAGGTAACATTAAATTGTCCTGTATTTTTAATAGCACTTAAAACATTTTTCTTGCAAAAATAGTGATATTGATATAAATACGTGGAAAATAACTATTGAAGGAAAAATCGTGCATATTTCTGATCATCATAAAAACTAATCATTCATAGCTCATCTTAGCTATCCTTCATGTTAGTTCAAAGAATTTCTTCATTCTTTAGAATAGAATATTGTCGCGCGTTGAATAATCCTCTCGTAAAATCGTACACATCAGTGATATAAACTTGAATATAAAATTGTATTTGCATAATGACTCTCTCAAGATTTTAAATATTTTTCTGTTCATTAATACAGAATTAATGTAAAATATTATATTTCGCTGCTATGTAATTATTATGTCGCATATGCATACACCAGAAATGGTTTTTTAATTTTGCGGTCTAAATTATCTTCTTTAAAAACTTTTATTTATAGACATTTTTAGTTGAGACTTTTGGCATATATTTTTGCTAAATCTGTAATTTATATGATTTTCTTCAATGTAATTGTTCTTTATGCTGGATGAGAAAAGTCAATATTGATATATTATTTACCTTCGATAGAGCGAGAACTTTATCTCTTCTATGAATATATTTGACAAATTTCAATGGGTCAAATGGATTTATGGATGGTTCTAAACATGTTACTACTTATCTTCTGCACGTGGATCCGTAAAGTTCTGGGCGTTATGGAAAAGAACGATATATATCTTAAGATTAGCGTTATTAAGGAAGAAAAATAATAGAAAAAAAACATTTTAATTGGAAATTCTCATGACGAATATGTGTTCGAGACTAGACCTCAAGTACAGAAAAATATATAGTAAAAGGAAGAAATATTTTTAAAATTTTGACATATATATAACGCGTAAACTATTTCATTAATTTACTGGATGATGATTATCACGCTGTTGTACGCATCGTGCAATTTATTTTATGAAAGTATACGTGCATATATATACGTTAATGATGAAAATGGTAACAATCTACAAAATACCACTTACTAGTATTATTTAATAATACGTGATAAACATGTAATTATTTGTGAGGCAAATATAGTGCACGTAATAAAAGAGGCAATATCAATGAATGCGTTAATTATGTGATAAGTTATACCGAATTATTTTAATAATAATAATATTGCGGTTATTTTCTGCCAAGGATATCGTTTCATCGTTTGAATGCAATTTAAGATATATATCAATTGTTTTCACTCCGTATCAGGTCGCTCTGATAATACTTTATAATTATATACATTAAAGATAAATTATATTAAGATTAAATATTTTTTGGCATGAAAGTTATTTCGAAAGATGGAATATGCAGTATTGCGTCAGAGATTGAAAACGTAAAACTCTCTGGAAAAGCTTATTTCATTCCGATATAACTTACTTGCGTGACAGGAAAGATGAAAAGGGTCTCTTTCCTACCGATTCGATTTTCATATGTTGAAGAGAACATCAGGAACATACCGTCGCGCCGACTTAAAGTCGTCCTTCTTGTCCGTGTATAAGAAGCTTTCCGAAAAATATTTCTTAAATTTATAAATTCGCATTATTAAAACCTCTATTGCAACCAGCCTGTAAAGATAAAAGCTATTTCGACGTTACAAAACTATGAATACTGAACTATGCATCTAATTCTATTGAAAAATTGATAATAGCGGATGTATTATATGATAACGCGCTTATCGGTTGCTGCAGAAGTTTAATTCAATTAATAAGATGAGTGAGATAAGGCAGGAAATCTCCCTCCAGTATCTATTGTTCGCGGAAAATATCCGAGACTGA
Source organism: Aphaenogaster rudis (assembly GCA_003063815.1). NCBI lineage: Eukaryota > Metazoa > Arthropoda > Insecta > Hymenoptera > Formicidae > Aphaenogaster > Aphaenogaster rudis. The sequence goes on along the minus strand of NJRL01000024.1, from coordinate 117,668 downwards.
AATTTTATAAATTTTATTTATAAAAACAAAAAAAACATAATTCCAATATATACTAATCGCTATTAACAAGTTAGCACTTATTGTTAGTTCGTATATTAATAGCGAGTGTGAAAATTTGCATGTCTGAAATATCAGGTTGATTCTTAAAATATTGCTTCTTAAAATATTTAACATGCCCAGGATAAGTTTCAACAATATGCTAAATTCAATTAACGTAGATCACCATTAATGTTACAAAAAGAGGAATAAAGATATTATTATCCGTAATTCTTTATTAATATAAAAAATCGTATGCTCTTATTTGATCTGAAGGTTTTTTATATCAATTGAAAGATTTTTCTATACTTGTAACTTTTATTATTGCATAAAATATAGTAAAAATTTCTGAATTCTCATGTTTGTGTCGACTTATCGATTTTATTGAATCTCTCGAAGATGCTGATTTTATCTCGCCAAGTTTGGTTAGAACGTGATCGGAATTGAGCGAAGCTGCAGAAAAACTCTCGAAAACTTGAGACTTGCTATTCGCTTTGTCAAAAAATAAAAACAATAAATAAAAAGAAAAGTAAAATCGCGTCAATTGCAGTTTTAAATAAAAAACGACAGCATTCGGAGTATACGATCACATATCCAAGCACGCAATCCGAAAAGATGCACATAGCTAGATTATTGATTATATAGAAAGCTTTCTGACGGAATATACCCGTAGACTTTACGTCTGGCAAAGACTTTAACTCGAATGCGATTGCCGGACTCTGCCCATGTTTTATTGTCTCGTTTTCCATTCCTTTCGTCGCTCGCCTCACGAAGCTGCGATGCAACGCTCGTGGAGATTATACCACCGCACTAAATATAGCGACATTCAGGAAATCTGATTTCCAATCGCGACTGCTGGATGCAAACCAGACGTATGTAGACGATTATGCGTTTTGTGCTTGTCTGCAGCATAGCAGGCACTGGCTATGGTCATATGTGAAATTCAGTCTTGCTTCCGAGAATGAGCTACGCTCGACGTATGCGTATTTGCATCTCTGAATAATGCAAACTCTTAACGTCATTTTCTATTAGACTGTCAGAATAAATATCGTCGCGTATTAATGCCGTTTAATCGCGATTATCGGCGTAATATCTTTTCGATTAAATGAAATTTATCATGCGTCACAGTCATGTACACAGTATTCATTCTGAATCCTATATAATCCTAGAGGAAGGAAATAATACGACTCTCTCTTTCTTCTTTAAATAAACTCAGACAATTTTATTTTATGTTATCTGTAGAAAACACCGACAGATTTAAATGTTAATTTACTTTTTATTATTACAACTTTAAGATCAGATTTATCGAAATAATACATCAAATCTTCCGTAATTATCGGCAACAAAAGACTTGAACGACATTTCTTTTGAATCAATTCAGCTAGCTCCTATACAGCAACTCTGTAATTTTATTGTTCATTATCCGATTAATTGCATAATACTGTATAACGTATATAACACAATGTGGTGCATTTTTAATTTATTTGTTAATATTCAACTAAATGAACTTTTTTTGGGAGCATTTTCCAGGAGCTATATAAAACATCGCGCAATCACGCTAATGTTTTTAGGTCACAAGATTGAATTTTTGTTTAAAACTCTCTCTACTAGCCACGTTCACGTGACGCGACGACAAAGAGGAAATGTTCTCTATTTTATCTGCCACATGTACATTAGTCGCAGTTTCAGGTAAAAAATAAAATTATAGTAAAGACTTTAACTGTTATAGTAAAAACAATTGATATTATTAACAAAAGTCATAAAGAATTGCAACCATTATATTCGCAGAAATATATATCGTAATTTTCACTTCGACATAAGTTATATAATCTTTATAAACAATGCTAAAAACGTGTAAAAGATATCGTCGCTTAAAAAAGATATAATAAAAACTAATTGTAAGTTCAAAAAGTATCTTTCTTTTATGTAAACGTCCTGCAACGACCAGCGAGGCAAAAGGAGAGAGAGAGAGCTAGATATTTATGCAATTCAGGTATTACACACATTTTAGCAATGCGCGACGAAATTGAACATTAATCTTCAATATAAATATGTCGATTTTAATCTCCTTTACATCAAGTTTTCCATCATGCATGATATAAGTTTGTCAATAATAATTGCTTATATAACGTGTTATCTTATTTAAATATTATCATTGATTAAATTTTTCTTGAGCAGAGTTGTAGAATATATATTGTCAGAATTAATTTTTGATAATTTTTTTCCATTATATTATCATATATTATATGTTACATCGACGCATACAATTCCACAATAAAACTTGTTGATAACCGTTATTTTCATCATAAAATTTAATCTCGTATCTAATCGCACCAATTTTAATATTCTCCCTTACCGTATCTCGAAATATTATTTTGGCAAATAAACAAACTTACAACACGTTAATTGCCACTTTACAATTAGATAATTTTGTCCCCGATACCATTTTTATATCAGCATATTATTTTTTTAATATGCTACTTAATTATATTTATTCTTCATTAAAAATCACAATAAAATTTTTATTTCTCCGTCCAAAAAATCGAATCGGTGAATAGTTGGGGTTCATCTATAGATCGCCAATTACGAGTTAACTCGTATTTGACAGTCAACGTATTAATTGCATAGAACCATACAATTTATAAAAACAAGTTGTATCAAAAACATATTCATTTATCAAGGTAAAGTATTTAGTGGGGCTATATCTTATCTTATTATAATCGATTAATCTTATTTCATTTCCAAATGTGTGTGATTAAATCTATATAAAATAATTATTTCCATTTAAAATAAATTTATCTCATTAATTTATGTCACTGATGTGATATTAGTTTATTAGTAGATATCAAATTGATACTAGTATGATGTCATCACTAATATCAATAAGTCTCTTTAATTTCATCGAAATATATAAAAAAAAACATAAAACATATCTCTATGCCAGTGTTTCTGAAACAATGTTTCGCAAAATTTCTTCAACAAAAGAGATAATATTTCTTTATATACCATTTGAATAGTATTTTACAGATTAAAACACATTTATATTCAATAGATATATTAAATAGATATATACAAAAGAATAATTAAATTTACATGAATAAAAAGTCTATGCTTCAGACTTTGATGATGGATTCTTTAACGTATTTGGGAGAATCGACTTCATTCAAAAAATTCACTGTAAATTGATCAGAAAAGCTTTCATGAAAAGTTAATGCGTTTAAAGCAGGAAACTCCGCATACTTATATACGTTTCTAAATATTCCATTTACAATTAGTCATTTAAAATGTTTTTTTAATGTCGTTTTGAGAAACACTTTAATTGTGTAACATTGATAACTTTCTATCTTGAAGGAGCTAGATAAAAAACAATTCCGGCAAAGATATCTCGCGATTAGACGTATTAATGTATTGTCATATACTCTACGCAGAATTCCTACTCGACCGTAATTACATAATGCAGCTATAAAAGAGGAAAGATTCGTTTACTCTACAACAGTAGATTATATAGCAAGTGTCCGAGAAGTCTCTATTAGCCTCGTGTCAACGAATTGTTAGTAAGTGCGCAAATTTGTAGAAACAATTTAACTGTTAATTATTATTTTGCAAACTTTATAATAATACAGTAACAAAAATTAAGTTGCTATTATTTCGAGGTGTCTAAAAAAATATATAATACGGATCAATATTAGAACGACGATAAAAAAACATGGGATGTATTATAATATTTTAGGAATAATTTATATAATTTATTTCATTTTTAAAGAATTAGAAAATATACATACCTATATTAAAAAGAACTCTTAAACATATCATAATAACTTTGTGCAATTCGATTTGAAATATATTATAATCATTTTGCGATTTAGGGATCGTTGAGATATAACGAAATAACTGTTTATACAGATGTATCACAGCTTACATAATACATTGCAAGATTGTTTGTCAGATATTATATATACATGTTGCTACGTTCGCGATTTCAGTCCAATTTGAGTCCATAGGTAATGCTTGTGAACAGGTGAGAAAATATATTTGAATCAAGAAGTTAAAGAAGATGTATTCGACGTGTCTGGCAATTTATTGAAGATGTTACATCAACAACGACGTTTCGATCGTGAATTACGATCCTCCTCAAGTTTATAGAGAGACGAACAAAAAACAATCATTTTTGTTCGTCTCTCTATAAACCTGAGGAGGATCGTAATTCACGATCGAAACGTCGTTGTTGATGTAACATCTTCAATAAATTGCCAGACACGTCGAATACATCTTCTTTAATTTATTGTTTAATTGACTGGCGAAGAAACTACCATCTCTTGTTTTGAATCAAGAAGTTTTTAGCTTTCGTTTATGCTTTTTGGTCAAATGCTCGATAATATTATTTGTTCGAGATTCGAACGCCTTTCGGACGCTTAGGAGCATCGGCGCTAATTATATTCATTCGCAATTACTTTGAATTCTCTAAAGATTAGGCAAATCTTTTGATTTCCTTTGTTTCGTCGTTTGGAAGGAACAACAGTGATCTTAAAATACATTAAATTAAGCGAAATGACGACCTATAAGCGTTTAACTCGAGCATTCTTAGTTCTCGAATATTCGACAAGCGAGATAATAAAAGATCGACATTACGCTCAGGGGCCAATCGTGAGCAAGTCCGCGATTCCTTTGTGCGCTACTAGTTTCAATCGCACCTCGAGAAGATTATTCCTCGTATGCGCTGCATAAAGTCGCATAAAGTGTATATAGCCGTTTAAACGTTAACATCCGATTACAAATAAACTGTGTTGTTTTGTTAATTTAACAATTTGGTGATTTCGTTTCCTGCGCCCGAAAATTCCGCTCCTGCATTCACGCGCTCGCGAACATTATTGTAATACAAGTTTAAAAAATTTCATTAGATATTATAATCAACAACAAAATGTTTATTTTAAAAATTATTAATATTTAAACACATGTGATTCATCATTAAGCATATTATATTTTTGTAACTGCTTAAATAAATGAAGTTTTGGTTATTTTTAAAATTCACAGTCATCTCCACTAAATCAGACGTTATATTTCTATCTTTTATCTCCTACCGTTTCTGAAATTACGATTGATGCGATATATTTAGAGAATCATCCTATATGCAAATATCATTACACATTTACGTTATTACATGAATATTTCTTTTCAATTCATTTTTAAGATCCAACAAGGATGAAGGGTGTAATAACTCTTTGTGCCGTATTATTATCGTCCAATTTCGGATATAGTGAATCTAGTCCAGAATGGTGGCAGTCAATGTCTTTGTATCAAATTTACCCCAGAAGCTTCAAGGATAGTGATGGTGATGGTGTCGGAGATCTTAAAGGTACGTTCTTTCATTTCCAATGAAATTCTAGAGAAAATTATTGTAATTTCGATCATATAGAGCAATATACAGAAAGAATAAAAATATATCCCTCTAACAATAAATAGTAAGGCAACATAGCATTTAAAAAAATAAACAACAATGAATAGATTGTCGTATTGTTAAGGTATCGCTTTGTTAAGATAGAGATTTGTCATGAGAGATCATGAGTCATTAGAGTTATATGATCACATATCTAGATGTTTAGAAACTGTTTAGATATTTTAGAAATTTCTTGCAACTTCTAGCAACAAATTCTCTGTCGAATATAGAATCCATTAAAATTATTTTTACGAATCAATTCCTCCTTCTCTTCGGATATTTCGAAACAGAACAATTATTTGTTGTAAGTTTTTCGTTTTTGATATTGACTATCTTGGCAATTTAAGTCGATTACAAGTCTGAGCGAGAAAGTAAAGTAAAGTAAAGTTTTGAAATTAAACGTATATCTCTATCTATTTACTTAACCGCATATTAAAGACAGATTAGTTGAGACAAATGTTTCGTGAATAGAATTCAAAACTTTTTGTATATAGGTATCATGAGCAAACTGGAACATCTCGTCGAGTCAAATGTCGATGCTTTCTGGTTATCTCCGATTTATCCCAGCCCGATGATCGATTTCGGCTACGATATTTCCGATTTTATCAACATTGACGAAAAGTTTGGCACTATGAAGGATTTCGAGGCGCTCACAAAAGCCACGCATGACGCGTCGATGAAGATTATCATGGATTTTGTTCCTAATCACTCGTCGGATCAGCACGAATGGTTTCAAAAAAGTTTGCAAAGCATAGAACCTTACACCAACTATTATGTATGGCATACAGGCAAGGTGCTGCCGAATGGAACGGTTACGGTGCCGAATAATTGGGTAAGTAATTGGGCAACCCGAAGCTACGTCCGTAACATGGCTGAGGATAACGGAGACCGACGACGCGAAAGTTGTGCTTCGTGAATGGCCGACGTTGTTAAAGTCGGTGAATTAATCCAAGTCCGAATACGCGTGCTATCTCGATGTTCAAATTTCAAGTATCCTCTTTCGTGCTTCCTGAACGGGATTACAGGTAGCTTTTATTATTAATTCTCTATCTCGCAGTGTATGATATGAACAATGCTTAGCATTAGGGGATGTTTGAGCTAAACCCATAACAGTCGAATATCGCACGATGTGCTTATTAACGATTCGTATTATCATTGAGGCGCATGAGTGATCTTGCATAGCTATCTGGATTTCACGTTCAAAGAGATATATTCGAGTTTTGTTAACGTATGTATAATGTGTAATTAATGTAAAACGTTAAAAACGTTAAAAGAGACTTGTATACTATATTAGCGGAAACATTTGTCAGAGAGTTAACACAGAGTTATAATTGATCATCCAAAGATATCTCTCATCAATTATCACGGCAGAGACGATTTAGAAAAAAGTTAAACTACTAACGTTTATAAATTACAAATTATCTTCAATAAAAGTTAAAAATGTCGGTTTAACTTCAATAATCGATCGGATGAAAATCTCTGTTAAAACGTTTCGTTTTAATTCGCGAATCGTTTTTCTTACTCGTTGGCAGTATTTTTTATCTGGCTCAAGCGGATGTTAATTAACATATAATGAGTAACATTTGAAAAACTTACTCCATTGCTCGGCATATCAAAGATAATTAAGATACTAACGATCCATTAGTTAGCGATCCAAGTTCTGTATAATGTATGCGCGAAATGTTTCATCGATTTCGAAATGACATATAGTATGATATGTACACACGTAGGCGCGTTTACTTGCAACGTGAAATAACATATCCACACTAAGCAATACTGTTACATTCCGGCTAACACAAACGTAACGGATTCTTTCGGATATCCCTGGTTACATTTGACGTTTTATACATGCAGTTTTAAAGGCATAACTGGATATATAACAGAATACAGGATAATTGTATAATTATCTGCACGTATAGGTGAGTGTGTTCAGCAAATCAGCATGGACCTGGCGTAAAGAACGACAAGCGTATTATTTTCATCAATTCGCACCGGAGCAGCCCGATCTCAACTACGAAAACGAGAACGTTGTGAGCGCAATGAAGGTACATACGGAATAACTATCGTAATTAAGTTTGGATCAATGTTCCACGCCGAATTATTTTGACAGACTAATTGGCTTTAAAATATAAAGTTATGATTTTATATTAAGTATAATATATATTTCGCAAAATTGTAATCTCTTATATCTGTTATAGCATGAATCGTTCTAGCATGAATCGTTATAGCTTGAATCGTTCCGGTTGTATTATATTTGGGACACCAGTTTCGTATTTAATAACTTTGAGGCAAAATCCGATAAGTAGCCCAATTGCAGTTGGATATGAAAAAAATTATCGCTAATGAAATATCCAATTCTCTCGATCAGAACTTGGATGAAAACCGATATCGGATTATCTTGTTATCTCGTTGTCTTGGGTAACCACAAGAGCAAAGCTGCGTAGGGGCGACGGATTACAGCGTGTCGTCGATGTCACGAGGGGTGAAAATAAATCCGGTCTGTATACACCGTGCAAGGACGTCGCTTTTTCCGTCATCATCGCCGTGCGCGCGACAGATTTCCTTCGCGTTCTTCAACGCGTTGCGAAACGAAAAGCAAACACCGTTCTGTTTTTTTCCGCTCTCCCAGCAATTTGCTCGAAATTATTGGCGCTTCAGAAGAATCACGCGCGGCCGCGATAAAAAACGATCGACGGTACGATACACGTCGCGCGTCGTGTGCCTGTCGTCGTCGCCTGTGCAACGTCGCATTTTTTTCACACCAAGAGTAATTAACTCACACCGATAAATCAAGGCCCGTTGAAATATGGACGGAGAAGTGTTTTCCTCGATCGCGTTGTCGCGGACCGGGAAGCGGATGCAATTAGCTGCTCGTTGCGCGAACGCAATGAGCGTAAAATTATGCTCGCCGAATGAATCAGGAAGCGGACGCACAATTTGCCAATTTTTCAAAGGTGTAGACACTTAAAATGTCGCACGACCAATGCACACTAACGCGATTTAACGAGAAAGATGATCGATAATGACATCGTCCGACTGTACGGTGACAAATGTCCGGCGGGCGTGAAGCGAGATAATTACGATCAATTTGACAAACAAAAGTTCGCTGAGCCGGAATAACAACTTTCAAACAAATTACTTGCACATCATACTTAATTAAAGGCTAAAGGTCAAGTTTTCCCGTGGCGGTCATTACAACGCGTCTCTTTTCTCTTTTTACGTTACAGAACTGGTAGAATTATAGTACATATATGAAAGTTTTGCAAGCATTCATATTCTACGATCAAATCCTGCGCGTGTAATTTGAGAAACAGTGAAATGGTGAAATATCCAGCCGTAATACCGAAAGTTGTAAAGTACACTGGTACACGCAATAAAATCCGGATTGGACAAACTATCGTATAGTGAATAGCGCGGTAAGCTCGCGTGACGCAATCTGCAATCATTTTTAAACTGGCCTTAAAAAGTTGGTGAAATTCCAAGTCGTGCAAAACGTGTCTTTCGTTTATTTTATTTAATAATTACAAAAAAGATACCTTCTCTCTCATTCGCGCGCATTCTTTTCATTAAAATAGTACATAACAAAAATTTCTTCTCAGGATACTCTGTTGCTCGCGCGCGACAGATGTCGAGGTTTTATTCAATTTCTTTCTTTCCGTAAAATTGTTCCACAACGACGAGGTGCTTCTTCTTATCGCAGCCTCAATTCCTTCAAATCCCTTATGTCACAAAATTTTCTCAGAACATGCCACATTCATAATATAAAGCCAGATGAAACTGAGAAGCAACTGCATGTAGCATCACTCTTCTTTGTAAACCCATATTATCTAAGCGAAGACATTAGCTAATCGAAAAAATGGCTGCTTCAATTTTATATCAACATTTAATTAGCAATATTATAGCATCACCTATCTTCTTTTCTCTTGTTTCTTGTTAATTTAATTTGATATACAAAAGTATAGAAATAATTACATGAATTACATATAATCAAACGCATTAGGCTTCCCCCCCCCTCTCTCTCTCTCTCTCTCTCTCTCTCTCTCTCTATAATAATTACAATAGTTATAATAATTACAATAGTTATAAATGTTTGTGTGTACTAACATGCATAGAAACTAACAATTTGATTTTGTGCAAAACAAAGCAAAATAGTTAATGAAATCATTTCATACTTTGTAGACGAACTATTATTTCGACCGAGTATGCGTTGAAGAATATGTAGCATAGTGATTTAATCACCTTGAAGATATATATAGATCGGGAAGATATATAGAGTTTCACTCAAGCATATATTGTCCTCTTTACTCCTGCCCTCAGGACGTCATGAGATTTTGGCTCGACAAGGGGGTGGACGGCTTCCGGGTGGACGCGGTGCCACATTTGTGCGAGGATGTCAAATTCTTGGACGAGCCACTCACGGGTAATCCAAATCCTGAGGACTACGGCTACACACATAAGATATACACCAAAGATCAGCCGCGTACCTACGAAATAGCCAAAGGATGGCGAGAAGTGCTAGACGAATATTCGGATCCAAAAGTTATGATGATTGAGGCTTACACGAATATGACGATGACGATGAAGTATTATGTATATGGCGCACATTTTCCCTTCAATTTTGGTTTGGTTACCGATACGAATCGGGATTCCAAAGCAACTGATTTCAAAAGGCTGATCGATAGGTGGATGGTGAACATGCCTGTTTTGAGAGCAACTGCTAACTGGGTGGTAAGTCGAGCGAGAGAAACGTGTCTTTCGAAAGAATCAATCTCCAAATATCGCTTAATTAAAGACTTGACACTTTCGGGCATATTATGTAATATGCATTGAATCCTTGCATTTCGAGATGCGCTATCATATACACACATTTTGACCTCTACTTTTAAGATTAATAATAAATTAAACCGATATAATGTTGTTTCATAAAATTTCAACTTTTCGTAGGCTGGAAATCATGACAAATCGCGATTGGTCACTCGCTACGGACGGCAACGAGCCGAAGCTATAACCATGATAACTCTACTGCTTCCGGGAGTGGGTGTAACTTATAACGGGGAAGAAATCGGCATGGAGGACACGTGGATCTCATGGGAAGACACCAAAGATCCACAAGGTTGCAATGCCGGCAAAGATGGTTACGAGAAAGCATCTCGGGATCCCGCAAGAACGCCGTTCCAATGGGACAACACCACTTCGGCCGGTACGGGTTTATCTAAGCAATTTCTAAAATCGCTATGTCAATCTACCAATTAGATACACTGAAACGCGATTTAAGCTGATTATTATCTGAAACTAATTATTCGAAAATTCACGGAAGCAGTTTATGAAGCTAAGCTACTTGTAAAATTTAAAACTATCTTTCGTTCGTGTCCAAGTAATAGAATATTTCAATCATCGATAAAACAATATGTTGCTTGTCATGCGAGTTTTGCGAGTTTATCAATAATTTTAAAGCAAAAGAATATTTAGCGTTATTATCGGTTTTGAAACTTTAATATCGACGAAGCTAAACATCGCTTGACCATAATATTTGCGAATAGATTTCTTCTTCGAAAATCGGTTAACGATTCATCTGTTAATAAATAGCGAGAAATTCTATTAAGTAACCGATCACGATAAAAACTGGTTCATATCAAACGAAGCGCGCCGTTTTAGTGTGTGTAATGTCAGTCTCGTGTCATGGCCCACATATTAAGAATCAATGCGACATGTCAGGTGCGTATATAATGTCAGGTCACGCGTCACACTTTGAGATTACAAAAAGAAAGTAACTGAAAAATTCGAGATGAAACAGGTTGCTTATCGATCGTATTACAACTATACTATCGCTGTCACTTTCGATTTATCATTCATATAGTCTTGAAAAGGCAATACGTGTTCGAGAAACTATAATATCATACCATCATATGTAATATTGAAAGCATAATTATTTGAACGCGATACATATGATTATAGAACTAATATGCTAAAGAAATCTGACTTATTTATAATTTTAGGATTCTCCACGAATTCGACGACGTGGCTACCAGTTAACAAAAATTACGAGACTCTTAATTTAGCCGCGCAAAAGAAACAGAACAACTCCTACTACGCTCTATATAAAGCGGTTTCTGCTCTGCGAAAATGGCCGGCGGTTAAACGTGGAACCTTAACCACAAGATTATTGGGCGATGATGTTCTCGCTTTTTCCAGGTAGGATATATATATATATATATATATATATATATATATATATATATAACAAAATATAACAAAAAAGCATGCAGTTATCTTCTAATAATACAATTATTAGAACGTTTTAAATATTTAAAAATATATTTGATCTCTTTATGTGCTAACATATGTATATATATTTTTAGTATTTAATTTTTCTGGCGAGATAACGTAGCGCTTAAAGTTGAACGTTAATAATAAGAACATGATATGCTTGTTGTTATTACAGGAAAGCTGATGGAGAGCAATCGATTTACGTAGTAATAAACTTTGCAAATAAAGAAGAAACTGTTGATTTATCAACGCTTGTCCACGCATCAAATCAATTAAACGTTTATTATGCCACTACGAATGCCCATCATCTTATTGGGTAAGCGCATACTTTTTCTACATAGTACGCTAATTACACGCGTTATAAATAAAATAAAATAACACGTCATATAATTAATACAATAAAGATAAGTAAAAGACGCGTGATTTTATACGTATTATTGCTACATCTCGAATGTGTGTTCATATTTCCATTTCTTTTCAAACATTTAGGAATATTATCAAAGATGTTCGTACCTTGAAAATTCCCGCATCAGGAGCTGTGATATATACTAGCGCTGTGTAAAACATATACTAGGTAAAAAGTCATGGAAATGAATATTCGAACGGGACATGTTTTTAAATGCAATTTCTATAGTTTTCTAGACGAAGAGGCGAAATTACTCGGTCGTTAAAATCATTCTACTACGTCTCTATCATCTTACTTCGTCGTTTCTAGAACCACGTAACGCTATTGTTTTATTTATTGATGTTCTATATTTATCTTATTAATCGGATTTGCCCGCGAAAAATAATACTACGCTCATGGATAACAGTATAGATAACAGTTCAGATAATAATGAAGTATTAGTGGAAATAATGAGTGATTACGTTAGAAAATAAGACGTGCTAAATGTTTCAAATATTAATATACATATACATACAGAGTATAAATTTTTCGATTATAATGTGATTACAATATTGTGTAAAATCTCTAAATAAAATAAAAGTTTTAAAAAATATATAAGTCACCGTATCTCTTTTATATTACTACTTATACCGCGTGTACGCTTTATGTTTACTTTTGCGTGCACTTATATTACGTTTGTATATAAACGTTCGTACCACGAGGATCATTCCCAACTAATACGAATCCTTGGGGATTAACTCTATCTCTGTTAGTCCCTTAAAGAGTACAAATTGAGAATTTAATCTTCCGTTCCGCTTTCCACAACATTTGCCGATATCCATTCCCCACAGCTGAATTAAATTAACCATACCTATCATTAGAATGCTTAGGACATGTAACGTACTCTGGACTGCCTCTAAATTGACCATTATTTCGCGAAGAGAATTCCATTTCATGAATTTCCGCAAGAGAAGATCTGCCGTTTTTGAATCCCAGGTTAAAAGCGACGATTAATTGCGACATTAATATGTATATAATTGATATAATTGTTTTTCAATAATTGATATTGACATAAAAAACTTGTTACATATATGTCTAATTATCGATTACATATAAATTACATATTAATTATACGATTAATTCTCGCAAGATGCACCGAAAGAATCCCAACGTCTCTTTATAAATACCAATCGTAAATCAATTTACTTATTCGTTTATTTTCGGTATCATAAAAGAAATTATGTACGTTATGTTTGACGATTGACACATAAATTAAAGAATATATGATATAATACTGCTAAACCATATCGAATCTTTGTCTGCTTTTATTTTCCCCCTATCTATCTGATCCTTTATATAATTTCTCATAAAAACTATACTTATTGTTAGAATAAGCATTGTGTCAATTAATCAATGTGCAATACTGTTAATTGAAATCTAGATTGAAATTATTTTCTGCGAAATTTGCAACATAATTATTTCTAAATAAATTATAATATGTAATTTTTACATTTGTAAAATCTCTGAAATTATCAACATAAATTTAAATAGAAATATTGTTTTCCGCATAATTTATACAATTTAGGCAGTTATAACTTGCGATATGATATCTTAAAATTTCAAATTGTTTCCAGATTTTTCGATGACACCGTTATTAACATTTATTACTGTGAAACTTGAGAAGAACCCAAATTAGAGGTCGAAACGTCGTTCAATTCTTTGAATAAATTTGGCCAGTTAGGTCGAAGTAATAACAACGCAATTTATTATACAATTTAATTTACTAAAATATTACGCACTATATTTTTTAGAATTTATTCCGGAACATTGTTCCAATATCTATATCTCAGATCACGTTGCTACAATATCCAATTTAATTAATGAACGTGAATATCACTTAAATGCGCTCCAACAATAAAATAATTACAGATAACGTCTTCTCTTACGCCAGTAAATAAATAACCAATCGAGGTAAATTATATGATTCGACAAGTAGTAAGAATATTTTTAATTAATCAATTTAGCCAGTTGTTGTCGAATATAATTTACCTTAATAAAATAATTATTATCGAGAGTAAAAGTTAAATTTATTCAATTTACAAAAAGATACTATATTAAAAAATGTTGTCGCAACAATGATGAGCGTCATGATAATACCTCAATGGATATTGTTTATGACTATCTATGTGTCACTGATAATTTTATAAACAAAAGATAAATACGCCATATCATGAGATTACCGGCACGGAGATGTGCGTGAATTTTCAAGATTTCGTCATATGTATAACAAACCTTGTCACGTGTAATTAAAGTATTCTCCCTTTTTCTCCAATATATAATTAAACACTTCAATATTATATTATATTATAGTAATTAAGCTTTAAGCTTTCCTTAAGGAAAAACTACCTGCAATTTAATTAAAGATTAGATCCTTCAATTTCCGATAAACGGACCGACACAATTCAAACCGTAATTAAATTTATCTCACGATAAATAAAATAAAAAATTCATACTAAATAAGAGAATGTGGGCACATAAAATAAAATTATCACTGTTATTATGCGCAAAACAAAATTTCTATAGCAGCTCGCTACAAGTTTAAAGCCAATCTAGGAAAGAAATTAATTGTATAAACGATACTATTGAAATTGTAATAACAGTTTAAAAGTATAGTTCTGCAATAGTTCTGCTTAAGTCTTCTTTTCTTTTTGATTTGTCTATGTTTTTCATTTTTCTTTTTGGTGAATTTATCGGAATTGTCAAGTCCAACAAAAATCCGCACCTTGATGATTACATCTTTTCGCAACTTGCGTTTCACTGCTTGCCTCACAAGAATCACTCTTTGCGGAATTTCATTCACGTAAAACGGCAGACTGTTCACTCAAAATTCGTATTATTAGTGTACTCTAGATAATGCTACCTCTCGAGTAACCTGACGATTATGGCGAACTCGTGAGATTTTTCCAGCTCATTCGATAAGGCGTTCGTCGGCTCTTTTTTCCAATGTCATCCGCTTCACATATAAATTGCGATATCGGGAAACGTGCTACGTAATCGTAAAGATCCTCGAACAGCAACCCCGCGTCATCCTCCTAGGTCTACTATTGACGGTCATCCCGACCTCGGGAGAGATCACGAACCGGGGATGGTAGAAGCATACAGTTTTCTATCAAATTTATCCTCGTAGTTTTCTGACAATGACGGCGTGAGTGATCTCCAAGGTAAGAGAAAACGAAGAAAATCAACAATTCATCAAGCATTAAGACGCATTGTGTTAGATATCTGCCATCCATTTCGTCTTCCATCACATAATGATTTTTGTGATAAGTATCAACAAAAATTACGCTGTCATATATCCACCTAACGTAATTGCACATCGTTCGAGACCAGTTTCGTAAAGAGAAGATTACTTGAGTAGTTATCGCTCTCAGATTTTACTGTTAAGTTGTGTAAGTTGTCACATCGTATATTTCCGATATATAATGTGATTAAAGAAGAACTATATTTAAGTGGTAACTATATTTAAATATTAGAGTTATTAAATAGTTTTAATTAATTTGCTAAATATTATGTTGCCTGCGTTCATATATCATTTCTAAGAAGCAGTTTAAATAAATATTACACAAAAAATAACGCGAGTATTACAATAAGTATTACGCGATAAGTACCGTTAAAGTGCTTAAGGCTAAACAAAAACATGATATCAAATATAACAGATGATTATCATTAATTAGATACTATCTTTCGCAGAGTGCGCTACAA
This sequence comes from Aphaenogaster rudis, assembly GCA_003063815.1. Classification (NCBI taxonomy): domain Eukaryota; kingdom Metazoa; phylum Arthropoda; class Insecta; order Hymenoptera; family Formicidae; genus Aphaenogaster; species Aphaenogaster rudis. The sequence goes on along the minus strand of NJRL01000024.1, from coordinate 101,784 downwards.
GTCTACGTTCGTTTCAAAGCCTCAAGAATCTTATCTCGAAGTTTTCATTCGTTAACGTAATGTAATATTCCATGAAAAAGTTCCATAAAAATGTTTGGGCACAATTACGTTAGACATTCCACGTTTTCCCTCTTACCCTAATTATAGAAACATAAGTTATCATATGGTATGTATTCAATAAATGCATGTTTACGCTTTCCTCTACTGGAAATTCCCCGATAACGAGACAACAAATTTTTTACATCATTAAACATTAAAAATCAAATGTTAAAAATAGAAATTTGTTACACTATTACTGATTATTATTAATATGAGTCAACTTTCATTTATAACAGGTATAACGAGTAAACTTGATTATTTTATGCAAACTGGAGTAAGAGCGATATGGCTATCACCCATCAATCGAAGTCCTATGGTAGACTTTGGATATGATATTTCAGATTTCAAAGATATTTCCAAAATATTTGGCACATTGACGGATTTCGAAAATCTTGTGAAACGTGCTAAAGAACTTATTGTTAGATTGAAGGTAATAAAAAATAAAACATTTATTTAAAAAAAAAATGTTTTTCTTAAACCTTGTTTCAACTGAGTAATTTTATCAAATTTTGTTAATATTTAATATCGTTCAACTTCTAGGTCATTCTCGTTCTCGTACCAAATCATACTTCTGATGAACATTATTGGTTCCAAATGAGTTTAAACCGTATCGGAAAATATGAACATTATTATATATGGGCCGATGTATGGAAAAAAATAACAATAATGATCCACCAAATAATTGGTTAAGTGTGTTTGGCGGTACGGCTTGGACATTCAATAAAATCCGTAACCAATGATATTTTCATCAATTTCACTCTAGGCAACCAGATTTGAATTACTCTAACCCCCATGTGCAAGAGGAAATCAGGGTATTACATTATATTTTGTAAAATAGAATTATGTAAAAATCTCGCGCAACAATTGTACCTCTAACGCGTTCATTAATTACAGATAAGATGCAAATTATAGATGCAAGTAATATTAATATGCAATCGTTGAATCACGCATGTTTACTTTTATGTTGCATAGGAAACCATCATATTTTGGTTGAGAAAAAGCGTGGACGGATTTCGCATAGACGCGGTACCGCATCTTTATGAAACAAATTACTCTTCGGATGAACCTGAGAGCAATATAGAGGGCGTAAAAAAAAGATGATTATATTTGATTCATAAATACATTGACGAAGGATCAGCCAGAAACATATCATTTAGTACAAAGCTGGAGAAACATTTTGGATGACTATGCTTCTCATAATAACACAGACGAGAAGGTGCATTTGCTCTTAACGTCTCATATATTAATGTAGTATCTTTAATTTGGAAATCACAAAATATCATTTATAGAAAAAAAAGAGTTAATTTAATATATTACGACTTTTATATTATTATACATTACTACTTTAGTATGTCCAAACTATATATACATCTCTTTCTTTTATTTTCTTGCATATATAAGGTGATGATGACTGAAGCGTACACTTCACTAGAAAACACGATCAAATACTAACTTCGGTTCCCATATTCCTTTCAATTTTAATTTTATCATGAATGTGACTGCTGCCTCGAATGCCACTATGTTTAAAAGGACGATAGAAGAATGGATAGAGGCAATGCCCGAAAACAGTGTCGCTAACTGGGTGGTAAGAAAATGTTTTCCTATATTCCATTCCTATTTGTATTTCCATTTTTTATATCACACGGCAAAACAATAATACAAAAATATCTAATTTTCAAATATTTGGCAATTATCCATTTGATAACTCGGCAAATATTTTCATTGAAAGTATTTCTATTAAGCCAACTTTTAAATTTGTATTTTAAGAATATGTATTTTAAAAGTGCACGGGGTGAGGGGGGGAGGAGGGAGGATAATTGCTGTAATAATTCTATACAATGATACAATCAATACACGTAAATGTATTATAATATAATTTAATAGGCTTTATCGAAAGATTTAACTGCTGCGGTAAATTTATACGATAGCATGTTAATTGATACATACGAAATTAATGCCGATGCGCACGTGTTCAATAATCAAATTTCTCCGTTTTCTTTCTAGTATTTAAGAATTCTATCTTTTGGTTTTTTTCTGCACTTCCATTAATAGCAGCTAAACTATTTTATTTTATAAAAGAATAAAAATAAACGGTGAATCTCAGATTGCCAAGTCTTTTTATAATCGATATATGTCACATTGGACGATATTAATTCTTCCGATTGTATATTCTGATACAAATAGCTAATACAATATATAATTTACGAACAATAGTCTGCAAGTGGCAAAATGTTCGCAGATAGGAAATCATGATCGCAATCGTACTGCTTCGCGTTTCCCCGGAAGGGCCGATCACATGACGATGTTAGCCATGATACTGCCAGGCATGGCAGTGACATACTACAGCGAAGAAATTGGGATGGTTGATAAGATGGACATATCTTGGACAGATACGCAGGACCCTCAAGCTTGTAACACTTGGCAAAGACAAATACAAAAGTCAATCTCGTGATCCCGTCCGCACACCATACCAATGGAACAATTCCAAAAATGCAGGTACAAATCATGCAAAGTTATAGATTTGTTTTTATCTTAAAATTCGTTACCTCATATATGCATGTAGAAAATTAAGAACAAAAGAATTACATGTGTGACAAGAAAATTTTTAAAGATAAAGAGTCATTCCAATTTCTAAGATATAATATTATATATATATTTCTAAAATATCAAAAAAGAAATCAAACATTATTGAAAGAGTTTATTAAGAAACGTTATTAGAAAACAAAATATCTAAATATTATTAACGGAACTTAAGGGGATCCTAGCGCCGTCTAACTTTACCGACCGAACGCGACTTACACACATGCGATTTACAATACAAACTAACGATTTACGAAACATCGATACATCACTACATACTACTACATCAATATTGCACGCATACATACGCACAAATTTTCATTTTAAATAATCTTTCACATTAGGCTTCCAATCTTAGTTCCCATTGCACGATATTATTCTTACATGTTGTCCCTACCCCGCGCTG
>NJRL01000024.1:75472-92693 GCA_003063815.1 Aphaenogaster rudis | reverse complement strand
TAAAGTGAATAATTCTTATTCGCATCGTTATGAAATCGCTGTCAGTTATTCTTCAATAATTTAAAAATTAATGTAATATTGCATCGCAAAATGTTAATTACATTATATTTTTCACTATAACACTTATTACAAAAGAATTTAATAATCTTATGAGAAACATCTGCTCCATTTTTAAATAATCATTTTCCAACAGGAATACCGACTGGAAATAGTGACTTCGAGAGCGAAAATGAATAAAAAGAAAAAATCTGTATATGTGCGTGCGTGGTGAGTATAAATATGTAAATAGAAGATGTAACTTCACCACTGTCGGTCCCAAGTTCGAATGAAAAGAAGGAGGGCATCTCGTCATTTAATCATTTTTTTAAATGAGACAATTTTTAATTTGCTTTCAATTATCACTACATTATATTCGATATAAATTGAATCTAGAAATACAAAATGATTCGTAATTGATGTATTATCGTAGTTTCAAGTTTTCATGTTGCTCATAAGATTATTAAATTCTTTTGTAACAAGTGTTATAGTGAAAAATATAATGTTTAAAATATAATTAACATTTTGCGATGCAATATTGCATTAATTTTTAAATTATTGAAGAATAACTGACAGCGATTTCATAACGATGCGAATAAGAATTATTCACTTTATTTCAATGTACCAATTTTTCCTTAAGTCTGGCATTATTATAATAATTTTTTTCGATTTCTACGAAGAAAAATACATAAGAAAATGTAGAAATAAAACGATCCCCGAGTGGTTGCGAAAACGCTTAAAACGCTTGTACCCTCCTTTCACATTATGATCTAGATAACAATTTATATTTAATAAATAATGCTTTTGAATACTGACTATAAAGATTTAAAATTGTGCTGTTTTCAGGCGAGTTGTACTTTGTGAAATATACGTATCAATATTTTATAGCACACGAAGATCAGATAAAGATCATTTACAATGCAAAACTATTTTCTTAGTTGTTACTTATTTCAATATTTAAATTCTTATAAGTAACTTTTATGATCGTAATAATTAATCGTCTATTAAAAACGCCATGAAAAAAAATCGTAGTATCTGAAAATAGTAAAGTATTGATACCGAATAAAAAAAGTCCAAACACAAGAAAGTTGCAAAATGCTTGATTAATATAAAAATATTTTTGTACAAAAGATATTATTATATAATCATTATAATTTATTTTATATACTTTCCCAGCTTACTTTAAGCCTCAGAGTTCAATAACGTTACGTAAAAATAAAAAGAATATTCCAGTATCTCGAACAGGTATTACTTCCTATACGCATGAATAAATTTGCGAAATTCGTAACAGCCCGGCATATAATCGCAATTGACGTAGACAATAAACGGACTGCTTATCGGATGGAGTCGTCGCCCCACGGCATCCGTTCTCAGCACCGCGCTTTCAAAGCATGAATTATGCATTTCGCTGGGAACATCGATATTACTCTTGAACAGAAGACGTTCGAACCACACTATTGCAGTAGGAAAATGATTTATTGTCCCCAATTTCTCTAGCGTAAACTTGCAAACTTTTGTCGTGACTGAGATGATCGACATCGAAGAATGCATCAGGAATGGCTAATAAATCTTTAAAATAATGCCTTTCTATATTCGCTCTATTTTTATAAATGCTCTCCCCATTAGTGTTCGACCTATTCTTAACAATAGCGCTTTTGCGATAATGAGAAATGCAAGTAATTTCAAAAATTGCGTAAATCAATATAGTAAATATTTTTATGTAGAAATATGTACAATAAAATATGTAAAAAGTGAATATTCTCTCATAACTAGTGGATATGCCTACCTCTGTAATAATATGCCTATCGTATCTTTAAAAAAATCGTTCTAAACTTTTTGATGATGCCATGTGCATGCATGGCTTACATAAACGATACAAAGAGAAAAATGGAATTCGCTTTAAATCGATAAAGAAGAATTCTTTGAGCAGACGTATCGTTTCTATAAACTATTCGGATCTAATCTCTATAATACAATGTTCTTGCATTTTCTCGTAGCAATATAAGCAAATGAGATATTTAGAAAGTCAGATTTCTCTCTCCACATCTCAAAACATCGCCTTCCTACTATTAGCAATAAATCGTTCGCCATGCAGAGTACAAGTTCCAATCGTATAATCATTGGTTTCTGAAAATCGATCAAGTCTATTAAAGACGGATATCATCTAGCTCTCTGCATGCACTCTGATGTGCAGAGATGTTATTCCATTCCAATTTCATTTTCTGGATGTGCGCGGAAGATATACTCGTAGAAAAGCATATCACGCATCGCGAGAAACAACATAAGAAATTTCGATATCGTATTTTACAAATCTTATATCCTTGCGCAAAAATAAAACTTTAAATGAGCTTTCGTGTCGAGAATATGATATAAAAGGCGAAATTATTTAAGAATAACTACGCCAAAAATAAGAAGGAAAGACCGATATACCGATAAAACTTTATTACCATTGTCGTGTTACGTATACGCGTTGAACGTAGCAGCTATTAATTTTATGTCTTAAATGTAGATAATACCATAACCATTATATACCAAAATTGATTTTAGAAAGTTTAATTATAATATTCCGTACAATTATATATGTCATGGCATTTTTGTGTTACTTATTATGTACTTCACTGTCTCGTTCAAAACGGTGCCTCTTACGGTGCCTCTGTGTAACAATCAACGGTTAAATTAAAATTACTTCCGACTTGGGTAGTTTCGCAATACTTCTTTCGACAATATTCACGATATATGTTATATTTCGAGTACAACAATCAATTAAGATACATCGAATAATTGCCAGCGAGTTCTAAGAGCTTTAGAAATGAAACTAAAGCAACGGAGTTAAAGCAATTGAAGTTGATCTTACAAGATCATTGGTATTTTCGGGGTATAGCTCTATTGGATATAATAGATGTGTGGCTATGCGTGGAAAGTGGAGTTGTGAACGTCTTCCCCAAAAATACCATCAACGACTCGTTGTGGTGAATCGGATTGTGGCGTCTCCACTATGTGTGCCGACGTACGTCTAGATATCTTGCCATTAGATGTTCTTGACAAATTTGTTTATATGTTGTTATCCGTGCAACCAAGTACTTTTGCGAGAAAGCGCGCTCGCGCGCGCGCAGCAACAAAATGGTGCCGGGCTGCCGCTTTATAGGGACACATACGCGGCCACCACAGTATAAAATATACGTACGTTTTATATCAATAAAAGACTTTTTCCATGTAATCTTTCTTATTCATCATGACATTATTCATACATAACATTTAGGATAAATATAATGGTGAGCTAAACATCATTTGTAAATTGCAATGCATACGATTATGAAAAGTAAACTAATGCAAGTTGAATGCCGCAAATCAGTATAGAATTGAAACGAAGCGTCACAATTAACTCAATTTCGTATACAGCATTGCAAAAAAAGAAACTAAATCTTTTGGAAAAAATAAAATGTGACTGAGCAATATGTAATACTACTAAAGCAAATATACAATAATATTTCCTTTTTATTTTCCCCTTATATTATTTCTGCTACGTATTGTAGAATTGCGTTTATATGCTATTTTAGAATTTATTTTTAATTCGATGTAATTAAAAAAAAATCACAATATAAAATATTACAAATATTACTCGTAATTTAATAGTACTTTAAACGCATTTTTGCGCATGATATTATTTAATATTCAAATATAAGTAGCGTATAAACATTTGGACAGTGATTTATTAAGTTGCAGGGTGTAGGATAACTGAAAGCGTTAAGCAAAAAGATTCGCGCTTCATAATGCAAGGGAAAGACTAACAATTTAAAGATTTCGTAAGATTTCTAGTGAAACAAATCCCAATAGTGCGACCGACGCGGACGGAATTGTTTTCCAAGTTTAGTCACAGTCCGCGTAGTCGTTTTGCGGTCCGACGGGAGTTCGAAGCTCTTACCAACATTTGGCCGGTTGTCGCAGCCTCTTTTCTGCTTCTACAAGAATTTGCAATGACATACCGCCACTTTGGCACGAAATACGCTTTGTGGATAAGCTATTTTAAGATCCTACCGTAATATTCTCAGTCGATTTCGGTTTAATAAATTTACGCTTACTCATTACAAAGATTTGCCAAAATTATCAACCATATGTATATAAAATATTTGATATCTAGCACATTTATACAAATTTGTAAAACACTAGTTATTTTTCCATGTGGAATTTGATAAATAGCAAATTCAATAGTTTATATTAATATCTAAAATATTTTTTCAAATTATCTCACATACATATCTTTTTTAGAAATAAAAAAATAAATAATTTGTTAGTTTTTCCTATCACTAAATGTCATCCCTTAGACTTTTCGGGAATCATTTCTAATGGTTGTGTATCGTTCAATATCATTCAATTAATAACTCGATGGCAAGTATAGGCAGAGTAAGCGTCAATACACTATCTCATACAATAGATATCGCTAAATTGAAGGGAGTTGTATTCCTGAAATATAATAGAAGAATTCATCGAACCGTAGTAGCACGTGCGCAGATCTCTAGTCGCGGTGCTTTTCGAAACAGACGAAAATTAAATCTGGTATATTTAAAACGAGGTCAGGCAATTAGGAACCTTTTTCTTTTAAAGGTCATTTTTGTGTCATTATTAGCAACAGAAAATGAAATATGAATCACAAGATGTGAACGTGTCAAACGTGATCCCATTCCCATCGTACCGAAATTATTTTGTGTGTTGTTAACCTACGTTGACGAGCAATAGCACAATCATTAATTTGCGAAGACTCGTTAGAGAGAATTGGTACAGAAAGCAATTTTTTTACACGACTCACTCCTTTGCATGTCAAATAATTTTTTCAATCAGAAATAATTATCAATTTAAATTTTACCATAGTGGTGATCGTGCCGTAAGAGTTGCGCATCTGCTTTCTGTGCCAAAGATCCAGATTCAAATCCACCCAAAACATATCAAATTTTTAATTGATCACCATCTCTCGGAAGGCAATGGCAAACCACTGAGAGTATCTTTGCCAAGACAGTCACCATGGAGACCATAGTGACCATGACTGCTCTGTCAAGAGTAATCGACTGAGTAGTCGACAGAGGTTGTCTGTTACTATATGGCATTGAATAAAATATTCAATATTTTCCAGAATATTAATTCTTTCGAATACGTCAATATCTTGCTCCGGAAAAATTTACATATGTGTGTGTATATACATATATATGTATATCTTTATTGTTAGTGAAAAAAAAATCATTGCTTCTTAATTTGCGCTCTCTCTCTCTCTCTCTCTCTCTCTCCCCTCCTCTCTCCCTCCCTTCCACTCTCCCTCCCTCCCTCTCTCTCGGAATTGACTCGTATTAAATATACTAGGTAAGATAAAAACAAAATAAAAAGTCCACATATGTCATGATGGTGAGAAAAGTGGACGAAGAGTTTCCTTTCTCTTAAAGAAAATGATAAATAAAATCGCTCAGAGATTAATGTTTCTCGATTAGCGTTCATTTCTTTTACAAAATATTGCTCCGGGATAATCTAATGAAGCCAGTAAAGTTAAAAAAAATCAATATTTCTCCTTTTTTACTTACTTCTTGCAGATTCAATGGCATTGCATTGGTATGTAAGCACGGGGATTTGGTAACATATAGACCGGGAAAAGATAGTATTATAAATATAAAGACAAGCGGGTTTCTTTAAACGCCGTTCGTCTCCACAATCGCGCTGTCTTGTTGATGCATAAAAAAAATAAATGGAAAGTTAATTGATAGAATATATCGGAAAGAAAGGATGCGTGAAATGATATAATGAGCTAACTAATTAACAAGACGCAAGCAATAAACTTTTTTCTATCGAAGTATAGATTTCAACAACTTATTATTGCTTTTAAACTATGTATATCCATCTATCTTGCATTCTCATCTATTTTTCCTATCGAATATTCGTTGATAATGATCTGATACAAGTATAATCATTCTGAATTGAGATTGAATTAAATCAAATGAGTAAAAAAAATTACGAATGGTATATAATATTTATGAAAAAATGGTAGATTTCATGGTACATTTATTACAAACATTTTTTAAGTAAGAATGGATAACAGTATATATTCATTATGTCCCGTAGACATAAATCATGCAAGAGCAATACGAGAGGAGCAATTAACTGACTGGATAAAACGCGACATTTATGTACAATCGATTGAATAAGTGGATGCTAACGGATACATGTAAATATTGAAAGACTGTTGCAACGATATTTAGGCCATGAGAAATTAATGTCATTCTCTGTGACTCGATGGTGAAAGAATGAATATCTCTATATATTTTTTATCTATTTATTTTATAACACTTATACATATAGATAAATACATACGCGCGCGCACATAGAGATAGAGATAGACAGATATATAGATAGATAGAGAGAGAGAGAGAGGGGGGGGGGAAAGGGAGAGAGAGAATATAAAATAATTATAAATTTTTAATTATCAAATTACTTTTTCATCTTTTACCAGACATGGCACACGTTCTTGTTGAATTAACTTAATACTAATTCATACATTATTTATAACTGTATGCTTTTGCATTGGCTAATATCAGAGAAAATTGATGGACAATATATACAGAGATTGAGAATGGAAATAGAACGTCAACTTTCTCTTCCGCCAAATGTCACAGAATTAATTAAACCCGTAAATTGAAGACGTTGTGACAATTCTATATTCCACTTCTCGGCTCATATTAGAGAAAACGAATAGACGTTCAAAGAAATTTAATCACACAGATAATTTTGTCACAAATAACGGTTGAATTAATGTCCTTGCAATAAGCCGACAGAAAAGCCGAGCTAAGTCGAGTGTAAGAACGATGCAAAGATCAACATCGATAAAAGACGTTAATTTCATTAAATAGTTCTCATCTCCGATCCCGAACTTTGTAACCGAAGACTTCGCGGATTAAGGGATTTTCCAGCGAACATCTGCATTCAAGTTTCGCAGAAATGAAAGGAAATAAAACAGGTATTTTATATCTAATGCATATGATGTGTACTCGCTACATGTGATAGTAACAAATAAATCTGTTCATATCGCACGTCGAAAAGATTTAATGAGAGCAGGAACGTGTAGAAGAAAGAAAAAGAGGAAATAAGTGGATCACAAAAATGAAAGTCTTTAAAACGAGGTGTACGTCTTTCATTAACCGCAGGCGACCCGTTTTTTGCGGACGACCTCTTTTGAATTCGCTTTAATGATAGTAGTTTTCGAGTTATGTCGAGTTGTGGTAGCGGCGGCCATATACGCGGTCCATATTAATGCACGTTCTCTCTTTCTCTCTCGTATCCTGAGAGAAAAATAAGATTTACCGGGAAGGGACGCAAACACGTTTCGCTCTTGTTCTCTGTCACATTAATGCATGCAAGATAAGTGCAAAACGCTCCGCACGGCGCGGCCGCGGCGCGGCGGTCCGATGGTCCGACGGCGGATTTGCATAATTCTTAATAACTGCTCTCGCACATTCGCGTGCGGTTTTTTGGTTGGGCATCCGATTTCGCTCTCGAACATTATACACGTGATATGCGATACGCGATACGCGATACGCACGTCGAGATGCAACGAGATGCCGCGATCGGAATATGTATACTGCGGCTGGCGAATTTGTTAATTATTAATAGCGAAATTATATAATTACAATCAACTCGTATTCTGGCTACCAAATGAGTCGCGGAGAAACGTCGGATTAATTCTAAATTACATTGTTGCTGTGCATTGATTACGCCCGTCGAGCGAACTCTTTAACGACGTCGAAATGGATAATAATCACGCGGAAATAATCACATTATACTATACGTGACGCAGCGAAAGAAAGATATCGACTCACGTTTATGAATAATGTATCGCTGCATACAATTTTTGTTTTAAATCATCATCCATTCTATACAGAACAGATTCCTGTATATATAATTTTTCCTACGTATCCGTACATAAAAAATATAGATTTTTTAATATAAAATTTATAGAGGGAGGAGAAAAAAGATTAAAAACTTTGCATTATATCGTTAAATTCTATAAAAAAAGGATATTCATGTGTAGATAGTGTACGTACATCTCTAGTCGATATCTTAAATTTGTAAAATTCAAAAAAAGAGTCCGTATTTTTAGAATAGTTCAGATTCTTAAATCTTAAAATATTTGAAAAATTTTAAATCAAAGTGTCATATTAACTTTACTTTCATAAGAGTAAAATCCATCAAAATATTGATTTTGTGAAGACTATTTTGGAATCCAAACTTTCCGATACTTTGATTTTAGTACATAGGAAACCTATAATTGGACCTGAGAAACCGATAGTTTTTTATCGCAGCAGTTGCAAAAGTATAAAACTTCCGCGAGAGCACCCATAGAAACAGATAATAGCAGATAATTAATTAACGCAACAATTCATGCGTTAATTAATGCTATTGCCTAATTCTTATGGCTTCAGGGACATAAATATTTTTTTCAATATCTTTCACATTTTCGCATATAATCTAATTGGATTAATTAAATCGGCGTACTTAGAATATAAAACTTATTACGTACAGACGAGTTCTCTATGCATTTTCATAATTTAATTAGTGTAAAAGAACAAATAATAATTTAAGATGAGTAAATATTTGCATCGCATCAAATTATTCTTTTAATCAGTTAGTTTTTTAATTAAAAAATTATCAATAATCGTCGTAATTTTTGTCTCGGATTAAACACAAACTATCAGATAGGCGAATCAAATAGTTTTTATTTTTACACATATATAATTAAAGTAATAAAATAATTATCATTTATTGATCGAATCAGAAAAGCAAGACAGAGAGAGAGAGAGAGAGAGAGAGAGAGAGAGAGAGAGAGAGAGAGAGAGAGAGGCTCATTTTAAATTTGTTATTTATATTTTATTACTAAAACTTATATTACTATTGAACTTATGTTGTATAAGGTAGCATACATTATATACATTATTGTATAAGATAAAATTAATTATGTTTAAAAATACATTAGATTGGAGAATTATTAGACTTACATCATAATTTATAATATACAATTCATAATTATTTAACTTGTTAAAGTTCATATATTTACTAAAACCTAGTTCAAGCGCGCATAGTCTTAAACATAATTAGACGCGAGACATTAATGTGCGAGTACAGCGTCTTGCAAACTTGCATAACGACAATGTAACTATGTTACATCTCACGGCAATCTCTACAATACTAATTATCCTTCGGGATAACAAAATGATGTATCGCGAACTTCAGTACTTTGTGGATACATATGCTCTACTACGGGAATTAAATCTTTATAAGAATAAAATTAAGTGGCGATCTCTCTGTCTCTCTGTGCCCCCCCCCCTTTCTCTTTCTCATTCTTCGCAGAAGAAATAAAAAATCGAATTTAGTTTAATTTGACATAATTGAACACTAATCAAAGTCTTAGTTAAAAATTAAGAATATATTTCTCACAGAATTTTTACTGTGTATATTACTTTATATTATTCATAGTGGTTTAATTTATTTTGTTAATATATATTTTGCCTACCGAGCGTTCCATTTGCTGTTTTCACGTTTATTGAGCAAATTCGTTACCATATATATAGTCACAATTCACATTTCGAATATACATTTCGGACACTGAATACAAAAAGAATTCGACGTCAGTTCTCACTTTGTCACTAACAATAAGCGTAACAATATAATTTAATCCTATAAAATTTTATGTAAAATACGACAGAAGGGAGATCCAAATATTTTTTTACGTTATTTCGTCTTTTATCTCATTGGCTATGAAGAAATAAAGAGAACTTGTACTATTCTTCCACTCATAAATTTAGATATTAGGTATTTTTATGAGACTAGTTTGTTTTGCCATCTTTTGTATATTGGGTCTTAATAAACGCTTTATATAAACGCTTCTGTTACATCAAATTATTATGCGTTATTGTTCATTATATTTTGGTCACCTATCTAGACACGCTACCGTGTCATTTATCATATATTCGAGATATTATCGCGTTTCTACTCACCGATCACGTAACTGTATCCATCCAAGGTTAAAACGCACTTGCGTGTATTTGGCGAGGACGGAATGCACGGTACTTGTCTCCGTGAAGTTCGCTTGCTGGGACTGCACGAAGAGCTAGCTGCACCCGGATCTGAGTGACACTTTTGCACAGGATCTTTGCCTGGTCTAGACATTGTCGTCAATCTTGATTATCCAGCCTTATGTCCTCGACATTTTCGCCGATCTTCTCACTCGAGTATAGAAGCACACGTGACTCCATACTCGCAACTATGGCACTTTATTAACGTACGCCCTGCAGCCTCCATCACTACCATCAGTCAATACATTCCCTAAGTAATACCTTTGATTCTACTGCCGCAACAAAATCGATGCGCGATTTTATTCCTGTTTACGATATTGATATAATCCGTGTACGCAAAGTTTTAGCAGTTTAGTTTAGGAATAGCTATACGACGAATCGTGTCCGCTTCATATCGCGCGCACGTGCAGCGCGTCAAGCGCTGCGGTTCGACACGAGATTCCAGGCTCTCCGGGTCTGGATAAACCATCAGAAAGTAGAGATGTTTATGGTTCGGGCTCCCACATTCACCTCTTTACATATTACATGTATGCGGAAATAATGTCAGCTATGCTTCCTTCATGTGAGAATCAGATTTACCGAGGCGCTCCTCTCAAAGTGTGAATAACCGTTCGTTTTCTCTAAGGTAAATGATGGCACAGCAATTTAATTTTCGACATGCGCGAATGAAAGCTTCTATCTTTTCATAAAGGCGCATGAAGATTCTATCATATAAAGAATATACGTGTCTTTATCTGTCTTCATCTGAATCACGAATTCCTATCCCGTATCTGACAGCTTTAAGGGCGGTTTACACGTATTGTCTCTTACATTTTATTCATTTTTTATTTTCTTTAATTCTCTTTTCGTACGCAGCGTAACTTTTTTCCTTTGCTCTGTTTGCAATAAAACTCCTCGTATTCACATACAAACAGCGATTTGAGTTTCAGTTCCGATCGACGAGCCGGACCGATCGTCGCGTCGTACGAAGCAAGAACGAGCATTTGTCCAAGTCTTGATTCTCAATTGGAGAATGTATTCTCTAATTACAGTGTTTTTCTGTATCGTGATCGACAGCACATAATTGCCAGGCGGAAATTCTGTAGAACATTATGTGTAGGACACTGGTCTTCGTGATGCAGCACAATCAACACCTCCGCACGTGCCCTTTGTAGCGTTGAGAACTTTTGCGAGTGAAAAAAGATTTTCGGAAAAAATGTGCAGTTTTAGTTGTAGAAAGGTTTGTACATTGTAGAAAAATTCGCGAAAACAGGATCTCGAATCTACCCTCGTTAGATCGTACCCTCGTCGTGCCGAACACGCTTGCGAGCGGCGGCGGAATCAGCGGCGTATACTCGTAACGTGCACGCACGTCAGGTCGCGAGTTCTTGCCCTGACAGATGGTATGGAGGGAGAACGAAAATCAGACGATCGATTCACGTTACCATAACGTTAACGTCGCAGGTTGGTTACCCGTACCGGTGCACCGGCGCGCCCATGCCGTTTCGCTTCCGACATGCCATGCTGCGCGGCACGCACGAGTTTTCGCGGGATACGATTCGAAAATGCACGACAGCTACCATCATCGTGTATAGGCTCTATACCTCTATGTTCCTCTTTTTGCGATCGCGTTTCACGCGATAAGATCCAAGGGAAACTTTCTCATAACTGCACTCGGAGCAGGATTGCATTCGCGCGCTGTGACTTCCGAACTTCCCGCCCGTAACTTTGTTCGTTGAAATCGAATTGCTCTGGAGCTAGGATTCTCTTCCTCTTATCGCATATCGTAGAGATTCGAAAATGTATGCGCAATGTACAATTTCAGTCGTCACGCGCGAATAAGCGTGGACGAGCGAATCCTTTTTCCAAGACTACGATACATAATCCCGATTTAGTCTTTTTCGGTATTTAATCGGTATTTCACACAATCAGTGAGATGGATCGTAGCAGTCGCAAGCGTCCAAAAGCTCTGGCTAATGCTGCTCGCAGTGAAAACGGAAAGGCTGTCAGATACGGACGCCGTATGAATCGCGCGACTAGTGGAAGAACCGAGCGCCTGGTCAGACGCCAACGGCGCGGCGGCGGCGGCGGCAAGAGCGGGTGAACGAGAGGAGAACGAGACGAAACGAGACGAAACGCGACAAAACGAAACAAACGGGACGAAGGAGTAACGCGCGCGTGACCACGACGCGCGAGTCGTCAGGTAAACGGACACGAACGTCCGATCTCAGCCACGGTGCCGCTACAACTGAACCACTCGAAACCTCCACCTCTCGCCGTCGTCCTCCCTTCCCTTTGCCGCGTCCCTGTCCCTGTCCCTGTCCCGCTCCCGACACCCCGACAACCCATTTGACCTCTCTCTCTCTGTCCAACCACCATCCGTTTTCGTCTTTCGTTCTCGCTCCCCGTTTCTCGTCATCGTGGCTTCTCTCCCTCTGCTATCTTCCCCATTCGTCTCTCTTTCTCAACCGAAGCTTGCTGATGCTTTTTGCTCTTTTTCCTTCACTTGGACTGTACTTGCAACGCTTGCTCTCTTTGCCCGCAGGTGTGCGTGCGTGCGTGCGTGCGTGCGTGCGTGCGACGTACCTGTCTGACATTGAACATCTCCCAACACTTTCTCTGGCGTTTACTTCACCATTGGTCTCGCGAATATTTGAAAGCGATGTGCGATGGACTGATTTTATACCGCTACATTTCTCTTTCGCTTTTTATTTAGCTGCTAGCATTGTGTAGCTGGTTCACCAAAGGATCGTCAAAGGCAAAAACGGTAATTAGATGTTTACAACATTAAGAAGCTATACGGTAAATCACACATATCTTCAATCTTTTCTCAAAACTGATTTTATAACAATATTGTTGAATCTCCCACTTTATATATATTATTTGTTTCTTTTATAAGATGTTTTAAAATTTAAAAATTTTACAAAAGTATAATAATAAGTAATAAAAATATATACCTATATAGATAATATACAAATTCTTTCAAATTCTATATATTTTTACTTTTCAAGATCGTTGCCTACGTTAAAGTGAAACAACATAATATAAAGGAAAGGCAAAATGTAACACGAATGAGAGATCGCGCACGAATTGTATACGCTGAAATTATCAACCATACATATCCTATCTTTTCATTATTTGACGAAAAAAATCCGTTGGTTCGATAATTTAATATATAAAGAGCATGCAACATATATGCAATCAAAAGTTCGCCGATGCTGTAACTGGCAATTCTTTTCTATATAGTTGTAAAAAGCTCGAGGAATAGAGTATCCAGGATACTCGTACGGTCGTTTTAGCTTAAAACTATGCTTGCCCATAAATTCTGCATAAACGCAAAATTAAAGTCTTTACAATTAGAAAATTCTCTTGAATCTCCTCCTCGTTTCAAGTTTTTTTTTTGTTAACGAGGATTTCATTGCAAAAATTCGCAAAAACGCATTAAAACAATTTAATGTAATGTGTATCAGATATATTATCATTATCTATAATAATACCTTATATATTTTATATATACTTTTCAATAAAATAAAAGTTTAGAATAGTTATAAATCTTCATATTCTAAAGACAGTTTTTCTTGATACGTTCCATTTTATACAAAAAGATATCTTGGAATAAACCGAAGAGAGACCAATCCTCCCGCCTCTAAACAAATAAGACTTTTATTTACTTTTTCAGCATCAAGTATAATATAATAGACTGATCAGATTCTTTACAACCGCGATCGATATCACGATATAAAAAGATCTTCAAAGACTGAAAATGCAGCAGCTGCCGCGCCATTAAATCTTCTGCAAAGCTTGCGCGAATTCAACGCAAACTGTCTTTCTAGTGACTATTGCGTCTGCTTTTTTCTTTTGTAACGTAGCGTTCACTTGTATATCCGCGTCCCATTCCTTTCAACGATAGCTCTTTATCTTTCTTGTGTGCTGACCGAAATATCCAGGAGGTTTCACACGTGAGTTTCACACGATTAGCTCTTCTGCGTGACACTACCGCATCCATGGAACTACCCGTATCGTGATCCAACTATAACCGCTTATATATATATATATATATATATATATATATATATATATATATAATCAGCTACCTATCTAAATATCTTCAAGGGGAAAAATGTGAAAGTAGAAGAACCACGAAACTCTTGATCTACAAAAACATTCTTTCCAAATAATGATTTTGCGATACTCAGTTATTTTGTGACGATTCCAAATTCAAATGTGAAAACAATATACGTTAAATAAATCAAATTAAGCAAATTAAAACTGGTAAAGCAGTGACTACCCAAGGAAAATAAAATTACTTCTTTTTTAATAGTAGAAACTCTTAATAGTAGAAATTTCTTTCCAAATGTAGATAGATTTGTTTAAAAATATTAAACCACGTTATGCTATATGTACAGTTGTAATTATAGAACACTGGAACCTCGTGTAAGGTACAAATCGAAAGTATTGTACCGTATCTCTAAACAGAGAGAGAGAGAGAGAGAGAGAGAGAGAGAGAGAGAGAGAGAGAGAGAGAGAGAGAGAGAGAGAGAGAGAGAGAGAGAGAGAGAGAGAGAGAGAGAGAGAGAGAGAGAGAGAGAGAGAGAGAGAGAGAGAGAGAGCGCCATAATAAATATTTTTAACAGTTTTTCAAGATAACAAATTCTTTAAAATAAACGCCTTAATGCGCAGATGTACACATTTCTTTGCAAAATTTTACGATGTAAAAAACATCAATACTCCTTGTTTTTTCTTACTAGTGAGATTACAACCCTAGAAGGGAATAGTGGATTATAATGAAACAGTATAGTAGTTGGTCAGCTAAGCTGTGCAGTAGTCAGCGTTTATTAGAAATGCAAATGCATTCTGTTCGTGATATTTCTATTCTGATAAAGGGGAGAGGAATAGGGGAGACGCAATTTCGATTACGGTTGGTCGCGCGTGTCTGCGAGAAGGACGTCAATTTAATGGGAAGATAATCTTGCTGCCGAGTACCAAGCTATTCTAACCTTTTTCAAACGAAATCCTGCTTCCGTCGCCCCATAGGCTACGAATCTTGTTCATCATCTTTCTCTCTCTCTCTCTCTCTCTCTCTTCCCTCTTCTTTGTTTCAGTCACTTGTTTCATGTTGTTTCTTTTTTCGTCTCAGGTATTTGTCTTTCTTTTTCTTCGCTCTTTTATTTTACAATAACATCATTCGCGTACCATACGAACGTAAGCATCAATTCGTTCAGTTTTGTGAAGGCGCACGACGAATGAACACAACAAAGTGCTTCGTTAAATGCGTCTGCACCTAATGAATTAATGCACTCGCCTGTAGTTGTTGGAGCTTAGTTTGCTCAAAGATATAATGGTCAATGTGGACGACTTAAGTACAATGTAGACAAAGTTTACCGTCTATACCGTACCTGCCAATCTGATAAAGAAATGAAAAGCGGTGGTAGAAACGGTACCTTTAACAGATATTTACACACACACACACACACACACACACACACACACACACACACGCACACGCACACGCACACACACACGATTGATTGATTTTCAACCCAAAATGTACTATACGCAAAGACGGAGCAGCGCACGAAATTTATTCTACGCTCGTTTCAACGGAATTCTCTTTGATGCTCTATACTTGACACGTAGCAATGTACTTTTAGATTTCCTTTCGTTTGCTTTTTGTTTCTCGCTTATACTCAGAAACTTTCTCTTTCTCTCTTTCTCTCCTTTTCTCTCTTTGTACAGTTTCATACAATAATGAAGAAATTAATTTATATTCACTGTTGCACTTCTGTTCTAGTTTCTGATGACTTTTGTAGTGTTTCTTGGTTTATCAAATAAAATAAAAGTTGTATGAAATTATGCGCAAATAAATTCGATACCTATGTATTTTGCATCTGAGAAACGAATAAGTTTCGATATGTTTCTTAAAAAATTCTGACGAAATAAAAAGACATACTGTTTCTAAATAAGTAACTTTGCATTTTATTCTATTTTATATCATCAGCTTTATATGCAAATTCAAAAAAATTTAATTCCATGAAATGATGAAACCCTTTATACAACGCGATATAATCGCTCAAGAACATCGGCGGCCGATAGACGCCACGAACAATCGTAAAGTTGTGCACGGACGATTAAATCAATTCAAGGAGGAGGAAGATGGGGAGTTTTAAATCTCACGGCGATATAAAAGCGTCCGGTGTTGCAAGAGACGCATAACTCACCCGACGTCGCTATAACGCGGATATTTCCGCGATAAAAACGCCGTAGCTCGCGATAATGCTAGGTTCACCTCTATTTATCACGCGGCGCACTTAATGGCGACCGCTATGTACCCATCAATTAATACCTGTGTGCTCATCAAACGGACAGAGGAGAAACGCGATGGCGGGCTACCGAGTTAAACCGATGTCGAAGTCAGCCAATTATACGTGGGACTGTATATTCCTATCCACAGCGCCTGTACGTCCTTTGCCGACTTAATGTCGCACCAATTATCGACTATCATTATCGGCCCGATAATAGACGCTACATCATAGACTAGATTCGTCAATGATATCGACGACGATCTGATTAACAAAGATATTTGTTCGTTGCACGGTAAAAATAACATAATTGTTTCTCATGCGAATATCGTCGTTCATATCATTAACGTTTTTATTTGGTGCTGCAGAGGAGCGATACCATATAAGTTGCACTCTATTAGGTATATCGAGCTCGAGCAAATTTCTTTGATCTCGCGAAAATACATTGACCTTTATCACTAGCGTGCACAGCTAGTGTACTCTCGTGGTAACTCGAGGCATTAATCTTATAATCTTTATAAAAGCGATATTCGCTTTTGTTTGCTTTAAAAGCTTGCTTTTGCAGTCGAATGAACGCGAGTTGTGTTCTCGGCTATAATTGCACGCTGTTTAATAACTGTGAGACTCTATGTATGTTGAAAAATTCAAAGTAAATTGAATTAACTGCAGCTAGAGTAATGATGCATCCTCAAATTTGCTCACAGCAAATTCGATGAGAAATAGAGAATATATGCATAGATGTTTTGCGATAACGAGAAAAACTCTAGCGTACACGGAAAAAAAAGAATGTTTATGCCAACCAGA
>NJRL01000024.1:54580-68002 GCA_003063815.1 Aphaenogaster rudis | reverse complement strand
AGAGAGAGAGAGAGAGAGAGAGAGAGAGAGAGAGAGAGAGAACAAAAGTTCGACAACAAAAGCTGTAACGTCAAAGAGTTGCTTTTATTTCTACTTTTGTAAAACAGTGTAATCATATCACAGAACAGAATGATCTAAAGTTTTAATAAAATATCGAGGTAACGACTTTAAATGATTAATTAGTTTGCGCTTCATACTCTTTTTAATATTTCACATATCGCGCTTATTGCTATTGGCATTTGCGCGAGCAAGATAAGGAGATAATTTATTTCGGAACTTGCAAATACATTTCCTGGCGAAATATTTGCGTTTCGAGAGAAATATCCATCCCACAAAAGAATATTTTCGACGCGTGAATATACCAAACAAATTCATGCGCACTGTCCCGTCATATAAGCGAATAACAAACTATACAGTAGAAAAGCAGGCAGTAACGATATATCTCGACTATCTTATTTTACGGTAGAATAAATGTTGGCAAAGCTGAGACTCTCGGCACCAGTCTTTAAATTCTGTTTTTGCATTCAGGCCATGGCAAATTTATCTTCACGCTTGGCAACTTGCGAAAACTCTCCACGAAAAGACGTGACCCGTGATACACTCGACGTCGACTGTTTCGGTTTATTCGTCCCGCTTTATTTCCCTTCACACACGACCTTTCCTTCGTAACTATTTTCGACAGCGGTTACCCAGTAACTACTACTCGAATTTCCTCATGGCTTCAAAATAGTGTTTAAATTTAAAATTTTTCACGTAATCGTGTCCACGGCATGCTTTTTCTGATTTTTCCTTCAAGAGAAAGACTGTGCGTTTTATAAAGCAGATTTATACAGATAAATCCAACTTATCATATTAAAAATCAATAGCATGTAATGTTGAATATTCAGAAATTGTGACAAAAATTTTCATTAAGAGGAAGAATTTCAAATTCATTAAAAGATCTGTCGCAAAATTTAATATTACAATTTAAAATCCTGTTTAGTAAGCAAGGAATTCTGTGTGTACATTTACGTACTCACACGCATATATACATCACTCACACAAATATCATTATTGCATATTGTAATTTGTAGTTTTTAACGAGAGAAAAATATTTGTCGTATAAAATGATAATGAGATATTTATATGCTCATTATCACGAAGGATCTAGGACGTATTCATCTAGAACGTATTTTCAGATAGCCAAATTTATTTAAACCTGAGCTAATAAAGTTGCAACAAACTTGAAATTCCCATTGTGCAAGAAGACGGTCCGTACAATATACGCTATAAATTAAAGTTTCACAACTTGGCGACTATTGTTCGCGGATCAATGGTTTCAGCGAATCCCACATCCCACGTGCATATGTATCGATATTGGATCGGAGCGATTTCTCATAAAGGATTCTGTGTACACTCGATAGCTGACAAGCGGAACTCTCATTGTTGTACAGATACCTATATTCTTTCCGCAACGTGCATCCGAGAACGTTCTTAACGCAATAGGTTCGTACAATATGCAACGCACCCTCATAATATTCATACAATATATATATGTACATATATAAATGATATGAGAACCATGTACAATTATTATAGACATATGTCTAAATAAATAAGATAATGTATTAATTTTTAGTAGTAAGTTGTAATATTGCTTGAAAATAAACAAATATCCGCCTATCCGATTCTATCCTGTTCAGTCTGCTATTTTCATTGTTAACTCAATTTCGATGTTAACCGAAACCCATGATTTCATATTATTTTAATACAACACTTTAACTACAACACTTTAACTGATATTTCATTAAATTGATATTTGATATTAATTCTGAATATATTTTATTAATTATACATCTACTGCGAATACTTTATTGTCAAATGATTTGAATAACAGTTTCTCAATCGATTATTAACAAAACAGATTTGTATCGTTTGACAATTACCTATCGTATATGTCGCGCCATCAAGCTGAAACGTGGCACTCTTGCATTTCTTGAAAAGTTTTTGATGCGAGTAAGCCGGAAACTTTGGCAAAGGGGGTGGTGGTGGTGGTGGTGGTGGTGGTGGTGGTGGTGGTGGCGGCGGCAGCGGCAAAAGAGATGGAGGTGAGCCTTTAGGACCGTGCTTCACGACGTTCCTTTCACTCTGGCTCATTTCTTAGGCGGAAAGGAAACGTAATCACAATCTCCTCGCTTCGCTCCCGACAGCAAAGCAGACAAGCAATTCGTGCGACTTTAATCGTTGGATGCGTGCATGATTCAGAACACTATGGCACTTACTAAGAATTCTCAATCATCGATCTCGACACGATTCAATTGTGATGAAATAGTGTCATAAATTATTTTCTTTTGGTTCTCACAAAATCATCATTCTCATTTCTCTTCCTATGGCGCACACTTAAATTATTCTTTTTCAATTCTTAAAGTTGTTACACTTCTAATTCAATCCCGTTAACACAATTTCATTCCGCAAAAGTTCTTCCCGAGTTCAATACACAAGAGAGTAATGTATTAATTTACTACAAACTAAGATTTTATGCAAATAAAATTTAATCCGGAAATTCATATGATTGGAGAAATTAATCTTTTGCTTCCAAAGGACTGAAAGTCTGTAAGTCAATCCAAGATGTCAAAATTCCTGCGTTATAATAAAAAGAAATTTATAAATCAACGATTCTAAGATCAATATTGTTAAATTTTAAGTTTACTTACTAGTTTATCAACAGAAGAAGCTAAATAAATTTCGATGAGAATAAAGAATTCATATCACTCGTTATGGGTTACACGTTTAAATTAAAATATACTGCCGCTTAGATAAGTATATGAATCGATATTCTTAAAGTAAACTATTCAGTGGAGCGTGTATACATATAGTACTCTCGAGGTATACATACATATAGTACAGGATGCGAGTATTCATGTACTTTGCAACGTTTAGAACAATCCAATTTGTGCTGAACGTAGGTTCATCTGCACCGCGATGCTGCTATTGCTGTCGTACAGTAACCATTATATTAATGAGATAACAATAACGCGTTACTCGCATAAACTAAATAAAATCTATATAAACTAAATAAAAATTATCTGAAAAATCATTGTCCTCTATTGTTAGAAAATGTAAAGCAACTATTACAAATTTAATTTACATTAATTTATAATTTTAGTCAGCAAATAATGATTTATAAATGAATTTTTCGATATGTAAAAATAGATAAAGAAGTTATCTTAAAATAGCTTTTTAGAATCAAGATAAATTTCATTATCGTTTCGTATATCAAAATATACATGAGAATAATACATAAAATGATGGTGAAAATCAGTTACTGGAGATTAAAACTGAGTTGAGAGAAAACTACTCTAAAATAATTCCATTATGCTCTTCGACGGTACAATTACATTAGCATATAATTGTATATATTTAAGTTAATACCGTATGCAACAAAGTTAAAAAATGTTAGAGATAAAGGAGAAGTGTTCTAGTACATGAGTGCGTAGAATGTATACAGGTAAATCGTGCCGATTAGAGATTGTCGATAGGTCAATTTGTCCGATACACCCTACAGCGTCAAATTCATCACAAGCCCGATACCAATAAACTCCCTTTCTCTTCACCACTATCTTGTACCTTGTTTTATCTCGTCATCGATTTCTATCGCAGTGAAAAAAGAAACTAAATGAAATTGCGGGGGAATCGATCATTTGTAAACGATAAAGATATGTAGAACCGATTATATGTGTGAAATTTTTTTCTAATTTGTCTTATTACAAAATTTACCATCGAGACATATATATTGTCTGCGTATATGAAATACAAATACTTGGAACGATATACACATTTTCACGTCTTTTCGTCGAGCCAATTTGAATTTCCACTACATTCCACAGAACGACCTGGAAAATCTCCCGACGCTTTCACCGCCTTTGCATTCGAGAAATTTATCACGCGTTATATCGGTGTGGTACATTTTGGAGAACCGAAAAACGGACAAATTTCTGCGCGATAAACATATTCACAATGATATGTGCTTCGACGAATGAGGGACACGTCCGCGTATTACACGTCCGCGAAATTAGATTAAACGCAAAACTAGATTGCGTAATGTAAATACAACAACGCGATTAAAATGCGTTATCGAATAAAAAATCAAACTCTTGTAACATTAAACTGATTGTCGTTTTGAAAAAATTTAATTCGTGAAAGCAAAACTCCGCTTTCAACGGTGCTAATTTAGGTCGAGTGTAATGACAGGCAGGACAATAAAATTAAAGGGAAGGGATGCGATGCTTTGTCATTGCTGTACGGCAACTTTCGAGCTCAGTAGTTAATGCTTTTGCGTCAAGATCATTCGTGCGACTGTATTAAATCAATCCGCTATAGTTGTTATTATTTTAATTATTTGATATATATATCCTTTAAAAAGTCGATCAACATCCGACACTTCGCTCAACACGTTTGTTATTAAAATCATACTCTACTTTCGTTAACAGGATTCGAGACAGCTTCCTCTGATGCACAGTTATTTTCTCAATGATGGAATTTCTTTCTCTTTCTATATTTATATAAATTCATATGTACATAAATACTCGCTTATTACTATTTAAATACGCACATAAGAGAAGATATTGATGAGAATATTATAGCAAAATATAAAAAATTTAAAGAAAATATTACTCTTTTAATTAATCCGCAATGTTTGCATTATTAGTATTAAGTTCATTAATGTATACTCATAATTAATAGACTTTTCCCTTAACGGTTTTCACGTGCTATTCCCAAAATGCCCAGAAAGTATAAACATTTTCTTTAGTAGATTACTTAAATCATCAGAACTCGACAAAAACATTTAACATTATGTATTCATGCTTTTTTTGATCAAATCGACAGAAGAAATATTGTAAAATGGCAGAATAGAGAATGCCTCGAGATTTGTTTGTAAAATTATTAAGAAATAAACTTCATATGCTCACAATTATAATTATTGAAGAACAAATTGGCATAGCTACAAAGAATAAAATAATACGTTTTGCAAAAAATATCAAGATACATACATACAAAGCGTAATAAATTTTTATTATTTCAAGTACACCGTTTCTTCACATATCAAACACTTCACTAGCTTGTACCATCGGCTTGCACCATATCAACGAGTTCGGTATCATATGTGCGCACGTGGCATAAAGAGAAAGGACACGAATATCCGCGATATCAACGTTCCTGTGCCGCTCGAGCGTTTCGACAATTAGTCTATGTCTTGTATCAGTTATATCTAAATATTGTTTGTGCAATCAGACGACTATGTCCGCGCGATACGAGCGCGAAACCGATGGAAACTGCGGAAACTTATTCTGATACGGATTCGCGAACGCAACTCCACGTGCCACAGTCCGCGATGCGACTCGAACACAGCTCGAAAGCTCACCTCGAAAAGCTTGCGCAAGCGTGCGATGATGCGGCTCGACGAAAGCCAATCCGCGTAAGCGTGTCTCCGTGTTCGTAAGGGTTACAAAGAGGAAAAGAGAACGAGAGAGAGCGAGAACAAATGGAGTGCGCGCAAGCAATCTCACAGGAAGAACTGCTTCGTAAGAAAGTAAAGTATATGCACTTTTCGCGAAGAGAGACGAATAAGCACGGGCCTACGTTGACCCTTCTGAGCGGCGCACTAAATCTCTAAATCTCCCGACTACTAGCATCGGTACACGAATTATTTCTCTACGTTACTCTCGCTAAGTTAACGTTTAGATTCTCGTTTAACAGACGCTTTTCCAATCTTTATCCCCAGACGAATTTGAAATGTTTATTGAAAGATCAATAAATTTATTAGGTACTCTTTGCGTGATAACGAGCACAATGCATCAAGTTTGTATTATGCCTAACAAAAGGGAGGTTAGAAAACCCGGAAATTCAGAAAATTCTGAAACATTGTGTGTAAATAAAGTAGTTCATCCGTAACACAAAACTATTTTCCGTTTGTGCCATATTAAGGTTATCCGGGGAAGGTTATCCGGGTTGCATAACCTTCCTTGTATAAGTGACCAACACTTCTACATACCACTCATCAACGCACATCTTTTCGTATGACAAAAAAAATTACATCTTAATTAATATTAATGGATAATGTAAATATAAAGATCACTCATAAATTAAATCACGCGAAATTTTAATCCTTAAAAAGATAATGTGAACTGTATTTTCGGAATATCATGAGGAACTCTATTTATTTGTGAAGATAAAGCCGGGTCTCTAGATTGAAATAGCTTGGCTTTATTAGCGTATCGTTCTACGAACGAGCCTCGATATTATTATGCTCGAAATGCATTCGAACTTCTCAAATCTAAAGAGTCGCGCATCAGATTTGTCTAGAAAATAACACGCGGCACGATTGCCAGAAATTATCACGCGATTCACTTCACTTGGACTAGTCGTCATTTACTACAATTATGTGCCAAGAAAAGAGCCAATAAGAAGAAGAGCACGATAAATGCAGGATAAAGCAAAAATATTGAATTCTTCAGAGTTTGCGGTAAAGCGCGGCGGTTCGTTCAACGAACGGATATTCCTTTCAGCTATACTCGCTGCACTTACATCCTGCCCACCCGCTATATTTGCTGGTATCGATCTAACGTTTACAGAGAACGATATGTAATCCTCATTTACAACTAACTGATATCTTCTTCCCATTCCCATTCCCCAATAACATGCTGCATGGCATACACGCGTTGTCTGTATATTTCTTGCTTTATATTAATGCATACAGTTGTTTATAGAACTAAGGAAATTTGATATTGTCGCCCAATATCATTTATATGTCAGCAATATCAGCAAAATTATAACAATAATGGCATACCCTTTTAGATCACTTTTCGTTGGTAGGTTTCGTACATTATATCATAAAAATTATAACGATTTTTTGCGAAACTGTAAAGTTGTAAGATTTCAGATAAATGTAACACGTTGCGATTTTCCTGCTATATGGTTGGTAGATACGATATCACTATTATTTTGACACAGTTAATAGATACGATATTATTATTATTACTACTGAGAGACTCGGGAATTGAAAAGAAATGAAACAACTGTACAGTGACGAGTAGACACTGGCGGCTGATATAAAATTGCGGCCAGCGGCCAGCTAGATAAATGAATGGCGGTATCATTGCGGTCGAAGAGGCTGACAGGACGAACGCGTATTGCGGCCGGTCTATAGCGAGCTGGTTGGGCAAAGTCGTTCGACCTCCGGGGTGTAATTTAATTCAAGGGTCGGATGAGCAAAGATAGATATAGATGCACGAAAATGGGGATACACGAGGCGAGGGTAGACGAGATAGAAGCGTGGTAAAGAGGCCGAGTCGGGACGAGGCAAGGGGTTGGATAGAAGGAGGGGACCGTTAAGTGACCGTGTCGAAGGAAGAAAGGAGAAAACGTCAAATAGAATCGAGATAGAGAAGAGGCAGCGAGAACTGCGAGAAAGACGCGGCTCGCAGGCAACGGGGCCAACGGTAAACGGTAAACCAAACGAAGGCAAGACCGCGGCGAGAACGATATCGAACGAGGCAACTGAAACAACGTCAATGGAGACACGTCGAGGATAGAGAATAATGTTTGGACTCGCGCTATCATCGAGGAAACGCTCGGCTATGTCGAAGGTCGTGAGGAGATATTTCAGTCTGGAAGCCTATCCTTTATCTTTCCGCGAGAGAAACTGAGATTCGAGCAAAGGAATAGGACAGGTCTAGGACAGGTCTAGCCGAGAATATTTCGAGACGCGACAATGGTCCTATTGAAGAATTATTATGCTACATCTAATCGAAGTCACGTCAAGATTTATCTATATTTTCTTATATATGATCTCAGTAAAAACGCTTTAATAAATAAGATTAAATTAAATCAACACGTCGTGCAACTTGTAATGGTGTAAATATAATGCGTTACGTGTATCGCTGCAGGTATCAAATAATCGGAATGATAATCTAATGATTCGTGCCTATAATTAATAGGACACGACGAGTGCACTGATCCGATCGCACGTGTCCTTGCCGGCGTGGTTGATGACTATTAAGTAGACATTAGCAGATAAATTCGGTATAAAGCCAGTATTAACGTTGCCTAAATAGTGGAATGGAAAATCACGAGCAACTGTGTACTGAAATCATTATACTACACGTAATTTATCTCACGACTCTTCCTAATAATTTGTTATTCCTTACATCAATTATTCCAAGATTACGATGCTTAAAGTTTGCAATTAAATTAACCACAAAGATATTTTCCGATTGAAGCGATTGCGACGAAAAGATATAGATTACGACGATATAATGCATCGAGTGCACGAACGGATGTTCTAGATGCTTCTACGTTAAAAAACGCGTGTATATACAAAAAGATTCTACTTACTGCATTTAAACATCTCATTGTCAGATATGAAAATGCGTTACGCGATACACGATGCAACGAATATAAAAAATATAACGCGGTGCGCGATTAATCGTAAAAAAGACTTATATTGCATTAATAAATGTAAAAATGTCGGTTCGACACTAGTGGTTTTCTACCTGGAATTGGAAAATCCATTAGCGATCTGACTTTGCAAATACACAATTTATTATCCCACTTATTATCGAACACCTCGAAGATAAACGCGCACTCTACAGCACATATCTTCAGGGCATTCGGTCTTTCGAGCATTTTTCCTTTGACGCGCTCTCGACTATCCGCCAGCTGGGCAGTAGAAAGAACGGTCCTATCATTTTTATTCCGCCGACGTGAAGTCGACCGCACACCGCAACAACTCTGTCGTAGAATATAATTACACGTTCGCATGACTTTAATATCGCTACATATGACATACAAAATAAAAACAACACCGATCGAATACTTGTTCGTAAAAAATGGACATTATTAAAGAAAAAAGAAGTTGCACGAGAGCAACTTACATAAGGTATTAGATCGTTGCTTCCTATTCACTGTATTTGCGAAAGTATAAATATAGATGATCGATCCTTAAACAAAGTTGTGTAAATATAATTTTGATATCCGGATTCCTCTACTTTCAATGAGAATAAATCGCGCGAATTATCTATTTCTTAATTATAATGTGATGGTACAGACACAGCTCGGGAGCTGTTCGTTCGAGTCTCACGAATGACAAGCGATTGACAAGACCGCGAGCGACGGCCTTGCGCACTGTTATATTGTATATCTTCCGCATTGTTTTGTGGACTTATCGCCCCTAAGTTTTATTCCTAAAGTTAATTCGATTGAGAGTCACTATTTTGAAGTGAAAATAGAATCTCTCTAGGAAATAGAATAATTTCAACAATTATGGCAAAAAATGAGCACGTTTCCAATAGAAATTACCGCGGCGTTTGCTTGGTACTTTTATAGATTCTATAAACTGCCTCTGATACTAAAACGGATAAACCGCAAGAAATATAAAACTTGGATTGTATCTCAGAACAAACCTTATCCGAGTTTCCCGATTAAATCATGATTGCAAATATGACGTAACGAATATCGAAATGACTCTTAAATCTATTTATTTGAAAAATTGCAGACTTGTGTTGTTTTCGAAATAGCCGAATCAATTTTATTCGTCTGTTTAAGAAATTGCACAAAATTCTTCTTTAATCCTTTCTAGATCGTATGTATGTACAACTAATTCGTGAATGAATGTGGCATATGACCATTTTACATTTGATATCATCAAAAAGAGTTGATAACTTTTTTTCATTAGTATGTCTTCATTTTTTGCGACCTGAATGACTGCACCACAAGTATATTTACGTATCTAAAAGATTAACGATTGATACCAACGTCAAACGCAGTTTGATATAATTCTCCATATTTTCGCGCTACTTTTTTACGCATTCTTACGCATTCAACGATAAGTTATGCGCCGGATCTTGTCTACCGTGTAGCATCGTGCACATTCGTGATTGCGCTATAAAGACGACGATATACATAACGTCGCTTGTCTCAGTCGCCAAGAGAAGACTGGCGTCGGTGTGATCGTAAATTTGCAAAATAGAAATGCATCGTTACCACATCAACCTCGAAAGATGCATGCATAAATGCAGGAGAAAATTGCGAGCAACTTTGAATTGAGAGAATCGTGAGTACTTACGTTACGAATCGTATTTTTGTAAAATTCAAGTTGGCATGAAATCGCGATTTACGATCTCTGACTGTAGGAAGAGATGTAAGCGATGCAAGTTGGTTAAATCCCGTTTTAGTAAGACTCTCTTTCTTCTCCCCTCTCCCCCCTCCCCCACCTCTCTCTCCAATTACATTATCTATATTTTATCACGAACATGCATCAACTGTATACACATGTAAATACACTTATACTACGTGTTTCATGTTTGCTTAAATTCAAGTAAAATAGCCGCCGCGCCGGAGATATTAAAATAGAATTATCGAACGCTTGTCTTCAGTTTCCAAAATTTGTTGATAAAGTAAAAAAAAAGAAAAAAAGATCAAAAATAATATAAATGATGTATAAACATGAGAGCCGCATCGTAAACCTGCAAATATTTAACTTGAAAAACGGAATTCAAGATAAAATCAATTTCCATTACATTCTCTCTTAGAAAGCTTCGAACGTCGTCGACTACTCGCGCATTCATCGATCAAAATTGTATATTGCCTCGCGTACTTCCCTTCGCGTAAATCGCAGAGATCTCGCGATAACGTTAATCGTACTCTGACTTTCGCGGCGGTGCAGCAAATGCAATCCATTAAGCGTACATTGTTTGCATAATGATTTTCTTCCTCTTAAAGTTAGCGCGTTGAATTACAATAATCTGCTCGGAAAACCAGAGGTCGTATCGTCAACATTTGGCAGAAATGTAAGCGATTATTAATAACTAACAAATTTACACATGTGTGTACATACATATGTTAAATTTTTTCAATACGCGAATTTTCTTTCGCTTTTTTCTGATAATTTTTGGGATCTTATATTTCAATTAATTTTGAATATATATTATTGTACATCTCAACTATCTAAATACATTATACAAAATTAAATTTCTTATTATATCTGTTAATTTTTCCTTATTTTGTGGCCAAATTTTGCCAAACCAATGAATTCCGTCCAACGATGAATATACTTGGCAAGCCTGCAATAAACAACATACATATACAGAGAGAGAGAGAGAGAGAGAGAGAGAGAGAGAGAGAGAGAGAGAGAGAGAAAGAGATAGGGGAGAGGGGGGAAATTATGCTTTCGAAAGATTCTTGAAAGATCAAGGACACATACTAATATTAGTTGCGTCACAAAATAATCTGATTGCTTAGTAACGATGAAAATAACAGCAATTATGGTCAAATTTTTGGTCAAATTTTCGAATGTGCCAGTGTGATGCAGCAGATTACGAAACAACTATACGTTACAAATCGTTCGATACGGATATCGCATATCTGTAGGTGGAACAAGACGACCCGTATCCACGATTTTGCGTGGGCGTACTAAAAGACAGACAATGTAAAGATTTCCCGATTTAGTACGTATGCATCTTCAAAATGCATACGTTTGCGGATATAGCATTTAAGAATAGAGCTGGTTTATTAACGACATACTCAAGTTCTAGTTAATGTAATAGCAACGATAACAGAAACCCAACTTATAACTCAATAATTGAAAAGAAAGCATTAAAAAAATGTTTCTGAAGCACATATTAATTTATCTTTAACTAAAAAAATTCCTTTCTTCACATTGCGCGATTTCTCAGTTTGCGGA
The DNA here is from genome assembly GCA_003063815.1 of Aphaenogaster rudis. Classification (NCBI taxonomy): domain Eukaryota; kingdom Metazoa; phylum Arthropoda; class Insecta; order Hymenoptera; family Formicidae; genus Aphaenogaster; species Aphaenogaster rudis. The sequence goes on along the minus strand of NJRL01000024.1, from coordinate 56,283 downwards.
AACAAAAAAGCTAAATTATTTTACTAAATTACAGTAAGAAAAATAGGGAAGGGAAAGGAAAAACAGCGATCTCTGAAATCGCAGAGGATCTTTCTATTAAGAATTTATAAAAATATTATTCATCTGAGAAAGACTATTTTAAGATAAATGTTACAACAAATGTTTCAAAAGCTGTTACTTTTAGAACAATTTGTATCATGCCATTAATTCTTCAGTAATTATATCTCGATCATATTTTCTATTCCGACTCGTTTATTTTTCTATTATTTACTTGTTTATTTTCTTGTTTAAATAATATAATGGCCCCTTATTAATTGTGATACAGAATGTAAAGAATACGTATTTGTTAAACGGAGCAGTCACTCCAAGTGTCACCCCAAGAATGCGATTATTCTGACCTCACGAAAATTCGTTCAAGTTGAATCCAATGCAAACTTTTGAGAAGTTCATCACACGGTCGGGATCGTGGAGGTTGCGCGAGCGCGTGTATGCACGTGCGTGCAACAATTTTATTAAAATATTTTGCCTATTGTCGGTGAACGTTTTGCGTAACAGCGTAAATAACAGCGTAAATACCATAGAGTATAGTGCCGCCCGCCGAGAACGTAACCAAATTGTAAAAAGTTGGCGTGATCTTTATAGAAGAGATGGCTCTCTCGACAAGAGAATCATTAACGTGAAGCGCGTTGCCAAAAATATAAGAAAGCAGATAAGAAACAAAAATTACACAAGAAAAACAAAAAACCTTTCACAAGTAAACTCAAGGAGATAACAAGAAGAAATCTAATAACAGCTTACTATACTGTATTATACCTTAATGCTATCACGACATTATTCACCTTATAACTTAATATTTAAAAACCGCGATTTCTTCTTTCTTATCATTCGGCAGAAATGATAAAGTATAACGAGACTTAATGAAATGTTTGTAGTCCCAACAGTGGATAATTTACCGACGTAAACTGTGCAGAGATGTCAGATTTTGTCGCAAAGAAAATCTCAAAGGAATGCTGGCGCCCACTAGGTAACCACCATGAGCAACTTCAACAACATTATTGATTTTTGGCAGATTATAGGCTATATATATATATAATTTAAAACACGATATGCAATTCAAACGAGATAAAACGATAAAAAAATTAAATTTCTTTCATACTTCTTTTAGACAATACATATATGTATGTATTAAAGATAATCTATGTATATAAAGATGAATGAATGTATGTATGTATGTTTGTATGTATGTATGTATGTTTATTTCCGCTATACAAATCTACAGTTTTCAATAGTAGAACCACCAAAGGTATACTTTCTCCCGTAGACGGTTTTTGGAAGGGGTCGGAGCCCGGGGTCAAGGGGCCCCCATATAAAGTTTTCAGAAAAAGGTTCATTTTTTCCCCATTTTTTTCCGGATAAATGTTACTATTCGTGGAAAAATCAACCGTCTACAGTCTACAATCATAATATAAAATAAATTAATAAATTAATATAGTATATTAATTAATCTAATGTGTGACTTTTCTATAAACTGCGCGCCGTTACTATCGGTCTTGAAACGCAGCTCTCGAATATCACAACATTAAATTGAAAATCAATTTAATGATGCTGATGCTAACAAGCATCTATAAGATTCCCCCCTTCCCATCCCAACCCGAAAAATTGTAAAGAATTTATTGCGAAAAATATTACCTCAGCCAGGATTT
>NJRL01000024.1:9169-32110 GCA_003063815.1 Aphaenogaster rudis | reverse complement strand
TTTTAGTGTACTTTTGTGTACTTTTATGTACTTTTGTGTACTTACTAATGCCCAATTTGGGCATTACTAGGCATTGGTGTACACAATTTTGGTCAGCGGTTTACCCCTCGTCTGGGACTATAGCAACTTTTCTCCGCGAACGAGTTACGTTTCTGTTAGCAGTGTTCTAACGTTAATCGAGTCGCGAGTTAATCTCGCCGGGGAGTAAACCGATGAGCGGAATCGACGAAGGTAACCAGTAAATGGTCAGCGGAAGTTAGTTACAAGGTAAACCTTGCTGCAACCAACACTTAATTGCCATCATAACTCGAGACAACTTAACCCTCGCCGCGGGGATGTATCGTTAATCTGGGATGAAACTCACCCAAACGAGGATAAATCTCATTCTCGATCAATGAACAATTTGTGTCTTTGTATTCGCTTCGAAACATACTATTTAAAAGCATACATTTTTCCGCATTTTTTTAAATTTTATTTCGTTGATAATAACTGAAAAGGATGACGATGAAAATAGCTTAATAAATAAATTGATTTCAGAAAAATAGAAAGAGAGTAGATTTGATAGCAAGTTCGGATAATAGTACAAGGGTGCATATTCCTTTACGCAAGCAGCAAATAAACATCATACTTGATATTTCACGTTAATAATTTGGAGTTGTTATATTCAGTACATGAAAAAGTGTGAAAATAGTGAAACAGCTGCATTAAAAGTTAAAACAGAAGGCAACGACGATATTAGCTTTAACGAAAGCTTCCATCATAAATTTCTTTCAATTCCGAAACTAAGCTCATTAACGTCACATGCTTTAATCGGCTTTAGTTGTCCTATCGAAAAATGTAATGCAGTTGGTATGTAGCTCGTATGTCTCATAAAAGCGAGCTTTTTGTCGGAAAATCTGAAAATGGTTGTTTTCTTTTTCCAGGAAAAGTTGTAGTATATAAAATACACGTCTCCGTATAAATCTCTGTGGAAGAGAGAAGCGAAAGCCTCTCGCGTTGGCGCGCTAAAAGCGTTTCAAACGTCGCGCGATCGAGATGCCGATGAGGCGATCGCGATGAGAAGAAAAGGATTCAAGTATTGAAAACAAGTGGAAGCAAGTATCGAGAGCGAGAGAGAGAGAGAGAGAGAGAATGGGAAAGAGAAACGGAATGCACACTAAACGAAGGCGTTTATTACTCACCAGCTGTCGCAGCGGCCGCGGCCGCAGCCGCGCCGACACTACCGCCTGGCCAGATCCGCCAACTGTTCCATCGGCGCCAACTCCTAGGTGACTTCTGGCATCGATTCAGTCCCTCCATTCAGATAACACTCGCACAGATAACAATCGGATACCGGAATATCCGGAGAAAAGACACGCGGCTAATTGCGATCGCGCATGCCGCTTCTCTCGTGCAACGCTACAAGACGAATGTGACATAGGCGTCGAGAAGACTTGTCGTCAGTCGTCACTTTCAAGATGTCACTCGTCGTCTTTTATCGTCTGTAGTCTGTACTCTGTACCGATTAGCCGAGGTACACGAGAGTTGTACGACGCCAACGCTACGCAAACTTTTTACGTTTTTACGCGCAATAGTCTTATTTATTTATTTATTTTATACTGACAATGAGAGCATGAACTGTGCACAAACGAAAATATTATATGTGTTCGAGTATCTTCCATAATTTTAAAATATTCTAGTTATTATATATACGCAAGTTTTGTATACCTATATACATACATATATGCAGTTTAACACGATATACGCATGTACATTTTTCATGCGGCTTCTTTCGGAATACAGGATTCTAGAAAATTTGTGTGTGCACGGCTTTATAATATTCGAGAAATGATAGATAGAGAAATAGTGTGAAATAAAGTAAACGCCGCGAGGGAGATACTCGTCCGTGTCGGTGACGTATATAGCCAAGTTTAATCGAATCCAGGGAGATCCATTCGACGTCGACGAGTTATCGACGTATATCAACGTGTGGAACGTGCACGATTAGGAGCTTAAACGAAGCGCGTTTATTTGCTCGCGATTTGCAGCACGATCGACAACGCAGAGATCGCGCCGCGATGCACATTGCACGCGGACACGCATTTCGAGTTTCGTTTCGACACGACCACGCATACATTCGCGGTACGCGAAAACGCGATTAAATCACGAACGCGTACAAATTGCAATTACCGCGCTTTGGACGACGCGACGCTTCAGCTTCAGCTTCAGCTTCAGCTTCAGCTTCAGCTTCACCTTCACCTTCACCCGACGACGCAACCCGTTGCAATCGCTAGCCGACAAATCCGCGCTTTCGACGAATAAAAAACGCGAGCAATCGCGTAGCGAAATTGCTAATTGTAAGATGGCGGACTCGCGCGGCGACTCGCGCGTCCAACCAATCGATCGCAGATCGATCGAAAATCAAATGTCGCCAACGATATTTGATCGCGCGGTCACTTGTGCCATTAACATTATGTTATCGTATCCCAGTGAGAAATATTGTTTTCAACGTTGAATCGACGTCGATTCGATGTCGATCGAGGTGTCATTTCTCCCTGGGATAACAACAATATCTTTAATTAGATATTTTCTACAGCATATACCCAGGTAGAACGGAAAGTCAAAATGATGTCAAAAGCGTCATTTAGACGTCATCATGACTTTCTGTTCTACTCGGGTACGAATTATCATCGTTATCGTTATCGTTATCGTTATATCGTTATTGTGATTCCCGCGACGACCGCTTTCGATTTGTTCGATCGCTTTCCAGTTGTGCGAGCCACGATTGACGAACGACCAAGTTACATTACTTTTCGTGAAGCCTTTTCCAAGCGTATTGAAACAATCGTGCAAATTTATCGTGCGATCTATCCTTACGATCGACAATTGTCGATTGACACGGTAAATTTCATCACCCGCCGTTTTACTCGCGTCGCGACACTCTCGCGACTGATTCGGACTAGCGCGCACAGGTCGCACGCACTTTTGACGGAAATAAAAAATCACACGGAACGCGGAGCGACATCGTCACGAATAACAAACCGACGCGCGGCGCGATGCGACGCGACACAATAAATAACGCATGTAAGGCTTTACGCGACGCACGCGGCACGGCGCGGCGCCGTGACAGACAAAGATGGCGGTCTCGACTCTCGAGTCTCGCCTCGCCTCGCGCCACAGCATGCGCGCTCAACTTCACGTAGGTACTTAGCGTTACAAAGCCGTTACGTCCGAGAGCTACATTCTCGAGCCTCGTAAATATATCGACAAAAAAATAAGCATGCTATTTAAGATGGCCTCGAACAAAGACGAACGATAACGAGCACGCCCGTTCTCGCTCCGAGCTCCGACACGCGACGGCATTTTATAGAATAGACGGATCTAGTCGGAGTCGTCTCTTGTATATCGAGATTCGGTTAACGGGTATAACGCGCGATTCGCTGATATCAAGTGTTCTCCGAGATACTTAAATGCGCGAGAATCGCTTTGACATTTAGAAGGGAGATTAATCGGCATGCTACGCTCCCTGAAAAGCACTCGGAATCCGTCTTTCTTATCCTGTCTTATCTATCTATCCTGTCGAGCAGCCGAGTTCTTTTGTTTCCGCGGCGGCAACCAGTAGATCCATTTGTCGAAATTACGTCTATTCGACGAAGCACGAGAGAAAAGTAGGCTACCGACGACGGGTATCATGAAATTTCATCCAACTTTCTTACTTTATGCCAACCGACACACACACCCAGAGAGGGAAGAGAGGCCGGGGTGTTCTCTCTCTCTCGTCGTACGTGTTAACTAATGCTCCCTCAACTTTAAATTTTCTAATAAAGAAACGAGAGATTTTTTTATCGCGACACGTTCCGTGTGACACTAAAGAATGATAAAAAACACCATGTACATACATAGGTTTGTAGGAGAGCGATATAGCCATCTAATCATCTTTATGCGCTATCGATCGGCGCGGCGCGGCGCGGCGCGGCGCGGCGCGGCGGGAGCATCCACCTTCCGTTCCGACTTCCGATCCGATGTAGCCGCTAACCAAGATCTTGCCGTGAAATTCAATAAACGTTTCCATGGGGATGTGTGTCTTATTATGATGCAAAAGTTATACAAGCTGCGTTGCCACTGTTGCCAGTGCTTTCGCCACGTTTGCTAAGCGACACAACATTCCTTCTCGACAGTCGAAACGATTTGTCTTCTATCGACTTGCGATAAGATGTCGTATTTTTCTACTTTTATTACTTATAGTTTTATTAGTTATAGCTACCTTGATAAGAGATGTAAAAATCAAATTAAGTATAATACTGTTATAATATTAAGTAGCGAGCGAATACTAATTTTCTTCGTCATATTAGTTTTGCGTGTTTAATAAACAACAACGTAACATGTCTTGTCAATTAAGCGTGTATATTAAAAATTCGCAATTTTTCTCTTATCTTATAATCACAAGACCTATAATCCTTTTAAGTCTTCCAGTTATACGTGTCCTCTTAAAACTGCTCTCGTTCTTACGTTCGAGCAATTCGCTAATGGTTCGAGTCCGTATCCAGAATTGCTGCTCGAAGCATTTATGCAGGAAGAACTTGACGAGAAGAAAGAACGTACGGTGATGAGACTTATTTTCCAAGCTTTTTTTCCATTTAGCAGATCCAGCGAGACTCGAGTCATCTCTACTTACAGTACTTGCTACCTTAACCAGTTCGCGTAATTAACGTTCTCTTTTGCCGTGAGATTTATCTCTCTCTTGGAAAAAAAAAAAAAAAAAAAAAAAAACACGGCACTGTAGTGATAATTTTCACAAAAACATTTCGCAAACACGCGGCGCAGCGGACCGCGACGAAAGTCGTGGTCGAGAAGGAATTAAGGCGTTTTTTACGTAGTATTATCTTAGAACGACGTAAGAGAAATATTCACGTACAGTAAACTTTTAAACAAATATTGTCTCTCGAATTACTGTGCCTCGCGATAAAAAAGCTCGACACTCGTCATTATTCCGTTAACTCTCGGGATGCGGGTATGTTTCTAATGACGATTAAGTAACGGAAAATTCGCAAGAAGAAGAATCGTGGCGTAATCTTACAGACTGGAATAAAATAGAATTTCTAATTAATGTAAATGTTTTTTTTATTTGTGGGATTTTACTTGCTATTTATTCGTTATTGCAGGTTGCAGAGTCAAAATGAAGAAATGGATGGAATGATGGAATGAGGAAATGTCAGACCCTTGATTGGCAACATACCTAATGTTCCAGTGCAACACCTATTCGAGGGTACATACATCACATATACATATATAGCTTCGTGGGAATATACACGGTGTGATTAAAACATTGCCCGGAGTAACTCGACATTTCCAAGTATCTGTAATTCATCTGACAATCCAGCGCCTAATTAATTATGGGACATAACAATCGATTCACTCGCCCATGTAGTTGTTAAGAAGAAAGATGACGACAAATCCGACGACTACCGACAGAAATTGTAAAACGCCCGCAAATCTACGTGGACTTTTGTGCCATCTCGCTCTTTCCCTCGGGAGAACCTCACTTACGGTAACGTACAGCAAAGTTCCGCCTGCCAGACCTTGCAAAATCGGCAATACCACCTTCGACCAATCTGTATCCGTCTAGGCGCATCCGAAATGGACATTAGAATTAGAATTATTCAAAGAGTTGACACTATCCAACGATATTCGAATAACAACTTGTCGAGAGACAAGTCTTTTCTCACCTGAAACGTTAGCATGCCGATGCCGATTCCGATGACGGATCCGATGGCGAATACAAAAATCGCAAATACTAATCTAGGGACAGATTTACCGACTCCCGCTAATTCCAGTCCCAAACAGAAACCGACGACAAACTTGTGCGATGCTACCGCTCCGGTTAATAACAACACCTGAAAAAAGCGTAATATCGTATGCATACGAAATCGAAATTTAACAGGAAATCTAACGATAAAATTGAGATTTGGACAAGTGTCTCGTAAAGCCCGTTCTACATTCTAGTCGCAAGTCGATCGCAAGCCTGCAGTTGCGACAGCCAATCAGAAGCTAGAATGGTACTATTGACGCTTCTGATTGGCTGTCGCAATAAGCTTGCGATCGACTTGCGACTAATGTAGAACGGGCTTAACGTGTCTCACACGAGTGTCACGAGACACTCTGTATAACGATACGCCCGGTTTCGGTTTGCTTCATAAATATGCAATGTAATGCAGGGAACACATATGCACAATGCAGAGATAATAATACATACATATATATTCTCCGTAATTTACACACATTTAAAAGTTATGCAAATTCAATGCAAATTTAACATGGAAACAATCTCGTCGCAGCTCTACACTTGAACTACTCTATTCGTTATGCTATTATCCAGTAACTTCAATTTATCCCTTTTCTCATTATTATTTATTACACTAGGTAGTAATCAGCGTGTCCACAATCCACATACCTCGGCGATTTTCGTTTGCAACCCAATCGCAAGTCCTTCGAGGACGGCGTGTACAGTGAGGGCGAGGGCGAGACCGGCGAGACCAGTGTTGGCGTCGGCACATTGCTCGCCGTGATTTCCGTGACATAAAAATGTGTTTTCATCGCTCGATGACCTCGAACGACAATCACGCGCGATGAATCGCGTCGCGCCGTAGCTACTAAATGTCCATGCGTTATTGGCGCTATTACCAAGAGGATTTTGTCGATAGTTGAGCGGTAATCTCACGTCGCCCTCGGACATGTAAACCTTGCTGTCTTGCGTAACGCCGTTGTAACCGACACCATGGCAGTGATTCCGACAGCTCGAACAACTGAAATTCAAGATAGACGTTATTCGCGATCAAAGGAAAAAGCAAAACCGAGATCCATACGCAAAGGTTTCGCGCATATAGGAAACGAGAAGATGAGCGAGTCGCCGGCGTTTAAACGACGTTTAATTGCGTCTTCCATCGTCAAATCGATATTAGCAATATCGCGCTATTGAAATGTTACGTCGTTATATATCGTTACATCATTACGAAAAGATCAACTAGAGAGAAACAAAGTGCAATTTTAATCGTTTCGAGTCGCACGTGAGGGAATTGCATGTATACGTCAGTTAAGTGTGCGCGCGCGCGCGAGTAATTTCCAAAGCAAGAAATTAAAGAATATCGTCGATAAAAAAAAGATGTAGGACAAGCTTTCAAGTAACTGACTTAAGCGTGGAAATAAAAAATTTGTGATATTTGTCAAAATTGTGAATTGGAGGCGATCACGGGAGATTCGAGCGAGTGTATTCGACTTGGACGCTTTATTGTGAATAGAAAGATATTCATCGAGCGTCGATGGTAATCTTGAGAATAGACAACATCGGAAGTTGATATCGATATCCAACAACGACTTGAGCGATCATTCTTCGTTGACATTATTGCGGTGTAAGCTCGCTTGGTTCATCTTGGTAAAAGATATTTTCGAGGGCCAAGCCCCATCAAGGATAGCTCGTTCGAGTGCGACTGGACGCGACCAACGTTTTGCACGAGATACCGCTGCACAATCGTTCGTAACGTCAGAATTTATTTCAACAAACTCCATTCGGCTGAACAAAGCCAAGTATAGTTGAAAATAATGTTGCAATATCGTTGACCATCATATAACCATTATATATATATATATATATATGGTCAGGGGCGTCATTACGTTTTTTCGCGAGCCCTGGTCAGCCTGGAGACTCGGGCGGTGGAAGGGGGGGGGGCGGCAAGTTAAATTTTAACTAATTAAGTGAAAGATAAAATTGAACAAACTTAACAAACGATAAATAAAAACAATTATAATTTATTTCTTATAAGTAATGGCGAATGTTCTTAACCCCTCAAGGGTACCTACACATATTAATTCACTCGGGCCTACGGATACACTGGGACACAAAATACCCAGTCGCATCTTTTCGTTAATAATTTCACTCCTAATTAAATCCAACGTAGAGCTTTTTTAAATTAAAGTTTATGCAATTCTGCGTAAAACAAACCCGTAATCGATTAGGTTTAATAAATCTAAAGTGGAAGTATTAATCATTGAAAAAAAGAAAAATTTTCGAATTTTTGCGTTTTTTATTCAATTGTCAATATCTCAGGTTCTAATTGACGAAAATTAAAATTTAAAAAAGCATTTTTTAAAGCGGAAAAGTAGTACTTCAACGATATGGTAACCGTTTTTCGATACGGCTTTTAGGCTCGTTTTTCTACCTGATCCTTATACCATTCGAATTAAGTTACGGGTCAAATATATACCTAGGGTACCCTTGAGGGGTTAAGTTATGCCTGCTAATCAAAATATTTAATAATACATCAATATCTAAATCTTCGATTATATCGCGGTATATATTGATAATATATCTAATACTAGAATCATTCAACCTTTTCTGGAGCATTGTAGAACGCAGGTAATTTTTTAATCGCCGGAGAGTTGAAAAGAAGCGCTCATTTTTGCAAGAGGAACCGGGTATCGTCAACAATAATTTTACTAGTTTTGGGTACTTTTAGAGAAAATACGACGAACTTCTGGTTTCTCATGCAGCCATTTTAATTTCAACGGCGCGAATTTCAAAAACCTTTTTGTAAATAAAATTAAAAATCTTTTTTTTTTGAGAAAAATTATTTTATCTGTAGATTCCGAGGCATGGAATTTCATGTCTAGACTACAGTGAGGCCTGGTTTTGACCATGGCCACGAGGGCGGTAATGACGTCCCTGTATATGGTCTTTTATGTCTAGCGCGATCCATTAATTTATATCGAAAGCGATCGTGCGATTCTCCTCTAACGATAGGAAGGCTGTCAAAAGGAAATTTTTCATCCTGTCTCGACGAGTCAAAATTTATCACAATTGAAATCATTTAAATGAGATTTCATCTAAAGTAATAACAAATTTAATAGTTCCTTACACGAGTAAACTGTAATTTTTAGATTATACCACGACGATCTAGAAAATTTCGTTCACTATGAACAAGCATTCTCTCGTTTCTTATCGGTGATAACGAACGATTATACATATACGTACTATCGCAGGACGATTGACGTAGAAATGTATCACGTAGAAATATTCGAGATGCTTATTTTTTGGAAATTAGATTATTACTCTCGTATCATGTAAATAGAATTATATGTATATAATCATGTATATAGTCTATGTGGAATTATATGTATATAGTTGGAAGAATATGCATATATAAGAGAGAGGCGATTGCAAAATATCTTTAAAGGGTGATTCGCATTCGCCACTTTATATCGTAAATTTTCCGTCGATCGTTTTTCATGCGTTCTTCACGTCGCGTCGTTACGCTCGTGAAATGCAAGCGTATTCGAGAAAGTGATGGTCGAACGATGCGATGCGGTACGAAGAGAGGTACGCTCCCTCCCTCTGCACGTACCTACCCTCGCTCGTGCGCGACCCTAGAACCCGCGAGGTCAGAAGAGCGAGAATCCAGACCCGTCTCGGGCCCGCGATCGGCGTGACCACCGCCTCGGCAAAAATAGTGGACGCACTCCTCGACCAGATACAGCAAGAGGAAGCCGCAGGAGAACACCAACTCGGCGTAATCCGGTAGAGCCTCGCGCACTTCCGGCAGGACGTGAAGCGTCGCGGTAGCTAAAAGAACACCGGCGCCGAAGCACAGGGCGCAGGAGAGCAGGAGCTTTCGTTGGAGATGGCGAGCGCGCGAGACGAAGCAGGCGGGCGCGGCGCCGACGACGAAGCTGCCGGCGCCGATCAGCACCATCGACGTCAGCTTCGCTTGCACGGCGTTGCCGAACATGGTTAGGTCCGACGCTTCAGACGCTCAGCGCGATATATCTCTATCCTCGTCCCTATCCTCGTTCGCGATGATGACAGGCGAGGAGCAGAGGTCCTTTGTCGCGTATCTCATCCGACACCGGACACCGGATATCGGATTCGCGAAAACCCGATCTCGATCGGTCGATCCTCGCACAGGAGGATCAGCGATGAGCGAACAAGAGGAATACTTTGAAGACGCGCGTTATTGGACTCGCGCACGATGGACTCGCGATGTCTCGAGGCGCGACGCGCGACCCTAATCTGACGGCGATAGAGACGATAACGCTGATAGAGACCGACACTTGGCATCCATCTCCGCTATCCATCCACCGATATACAAACGTTGGAGAGAGACGTAGACCGCGCGCCACGATTTTATCGCTAGTCAAGAGACTAGCGGTATATATTATATTATATGTACCGATCTGGCTCCGATCTTATTGTTAGCTTATCGAAGACGCTTATCGAGACGCGATGAGAGCGCAACCTTGTCCACGAGCAAACTTTGAGGGATTCTCGAGAGAAAGAAATTCCCTCTCGAAATTTTTGATATTGTAAAATGTCGATAATGTTGAGCTCGCGCTATCAAATCTGCTATTATTATAGATGAAATTAAGTCCACTCATCACGCGTAGGCAATGAAGCTAAAAACAGAATCCGTATTGGCGATAATACTCGCGCGTGCGAGCGATAAGCGATATAACCGAAAAAGTTTTGCGGGAAAGCTGACGAAGCTGCTACGTCTCTGGAGAGATGCGATTTTAATGTATTATACTTGCGCATGATCGCGATAAGTAGTGCAGGCTACGTGCAGAGAAATCGCCTTGCGCCTCGCGCGCGAATAAAAGAGACAGACAATTTCCTTTATTAAATCTTTCACAGATTTCTGAAAAAAAAACGCACACACACACACACATATATTTAATATCACTAATCAATCGCATTTTGACACGTTGTAATATCGGATCTTCTTATTCTTTACACTTTCCATATTTCAACGTAAAATTTCAAAATATTCTATTCTAATTTTTTCTTGTCTCTTTTTTCCCTTCTCATGCTGTATTTACATCATTTACATATAGCTTCGATATATCGAATTGAAACAATATTTGGCTTTATACGTGGATTATACGTGTTGTGTCTAGAGATTTGTGATTGTTGATTAAAAAATCAGTTTATTGTTTAGTTATACTTGCTCATCTTCAATTTATGTATGTAATCCTTCACATACATGACATTCGCAAGTGTTGGTTTTATAGTTTTCAGCTCCTGATGCACGAACGTCTAGAGTTCTAGACAACGCGCATGCTCCCGAGTACATAAAAAATTAACGCAACTTGATGTATCAAGGCATTTACAGGTACTTGTAGTTCGGAAAGAACCCAGCGACATGCATATCTGAAAAAAAAAAGACATCTTAAAGATATCTTAAAAAGACATTTTAAAGGCCGGTATTCATAGTCGATTCTTATATTTAAAGCGGTGTCTACAATGAGATTTAAGTCGTAAGACTTAAGCATATCGACCAATCACAGTCGAGCATTCTAAAAGTAAAACCGCAATTTTGATTATGATTGGTCGATTTCTTAAGTCTTGCGACTTAAAATCTCATTGTAGACACCGCTTAACGCGGCGTGCGTCTACAATGAGAATTTAAGGCGTATGACTTAAGAAATTGACCAATCACAGTCGTTTATTCTCCTCATATACGACTGTGATTGGTCAATTTCTTAAGTCTTACGCCTTAAATTCTCATTGTAGACGCTGCTTAAGACCGTCTTAAGTATTGTCTTGAGATGTCATCAACCTGCAATCACAGAGCCGTATTAGCATCTTAAGACATTACTTGAGACGGTCTTGAAATAAGATTCGACTATGAATACCGGCCTAAGACTTTACCAATTAAAAGACTTGGGACCATATTCATAATCAGTTCTTATACATATTTAAGGCCGTCTCAAGTACAGGCTTAAAATAAGAACGGACTATATGCATCGCCCTTAAAGTCTTAAAGCTGTCTTTAAGGTACAGTTTTATAAAAACATCTTTTTTGGACTGTCTTTTGGTTAAGTATCAAAAACGTCTTTTCTAGGACATCTTTCGTTAAAGTTTTAAAGACATTTCAGTCTTTTCTTTTAAGATGTCGGATCTTTAATTGTAAGACTTTCTGAAAATTGAATTCTTTACATTACAATTGTGTCTAGAATGAGACAAATAACTATTTCTTTCCGTGATTCTAACTTATTGCACTAAGATAAGTGCAGCGAAAAAGAAAACAGACCAAAGATATATTACGTATACCTTTTGAAGTATATGTTACATACAGTTATTTACATTATCGACTGTAACATATTTATCGATTGAAAATATTGAAACACATGACAATTGACATGGCCTGAGAGAGGTTAGATGAGATTCGCGGTCATACTTGATAGTTATATAACCAAACCTAGCACGATTTGGCACGATTCTGGGTGCGTTCCACTTAACGCTCGCAACGCTCGCAACGCTCGCGAGCATCGTTTATCCTTGTTTATCATTTGATAAACAACAAGGATGACATCGAGCGTTGCGAGCGTTAAAGTGGAACGCACCCTCTGATAGTAGTGTAGGGACTAGGGTGATCGCGTGGCTTAGTGCGAGTAGCGGCTGACTGGTAGTCAGTGGTAGTCAGTGGATAGCAGGTTCAAAGCCTGGCCCTCACCTCACCTCACCTCACCTCACCTCACCTCACCTCACCTCACGTATATACGTGAGTGTTTAATCTCGGAATTTTTCTGATTGAGAATGACCGTTAAAGCCCGTTCCGGGCTGGTTGAAAACGCGTGTCCGTGAGGCACAAACCCAAAGAAAAAAAAAAAAAAATTCTAATAGTAATCGACAATAATAATGGACAGAGTGATCGCTATTAATCGATGGTAAAAAAAAAGTGCATTTATAGTGTATGTACACATATATCAAGAGATGTAATAGTAGTAGTAGTAAGTAGCGTCTCGAATATTATTACATATTAAACAATATTACTCCATGTGCCTTATAAGGTCTCTAGCCAGACAAATAGCTCATAGCTCATGTTGTACATACATATACGTGGACTGGCAAAATATTGCGTATCGAAAAACATAAGAAATACAAGAAGGCATTTTACGACGTCACGATTGAAAAGTGAGGTTATGGCGCAATATACGAACTAAAATTAAGGTGGAGAATGTCATCGAGGAACGGAATAAAGCGACGTTCGCCCAGTGACGAAAGTAGGCGTGAGGACGACAGATATTATAACAGGAAAAAGCATCGCGACGATCGCAAAACGATGAGCGAAAAGCGCAGCTCCTCGAGATTCGCGCGAAGCGATCGAGAAACGCAAAGGTCTGCCGGTCACGCGAGTAATTCTCAATCGCGAAATTCACCCTCGGAAAGTCGTCGCGAAGATAGCAACGAGGATTCGTATTTTAGTAAATGTAAACACGAATTGAGTAAGGTTTTCACAGCAAATCCGAATCTCGTCCACGATGTCGTGGACTTTTGGAAATTCGTCGAGAAATACGAGTCCGTGAAGAAGCGATTGGGCGACGGTGATGAATCTCATGAATCTAGAGCGGCCGATTCCGCTCCAACAATAAATTCCATCGGACTGCCGGACAAGTATCACAAGTCCCATTGTCTAAACTTGAAGCTTGGCTTGTCCTATGGAGAATTGTTTGTCAGGGTCCCGGAGGCAAAACGGTTGACCGAGTCGCGACTGCTCAAGTTCAGGGATGTGATACTCTTGTACTTGGACTTTAAGCAAAAGGAGAAATTCAGTAGATTAAAAAAGCTCCGAGACGCGCAAGCTAACTTACCGGTTGCACGATACAAAGGAGAAATTATCGAGATGGTAAAGAAGGAGAAGGTAATCATCGTGGCAGGAGACACTGGTTGCGGGAAATCTACCCAGATCCCTCGATACTTGTACGAAGCTGGTTTCCAAAAGATTGGTAAAGTGGTTTTGCCACAAGTTATAATACTATTATTCGCCAGTCGAGATATTTGATATTATATTTATAATTGTACATTAATTAATGTCTAATTTTTCCTTTGGTTTGTAACTCGTTTGTGTGTAATATTTGTTTGTACAGCATGCACGCAACCCCGAAGAATAGCATGCATCTCGTTAGCGAAACGAGTCGCTTTTGAAACATTGAGCGAGAATTTTAGTAAAGTTGGTTATCAGATTCGTTTTGAGAAACAGAGGAGCCAAGAGACAAACATTACGTTTATAACAGAGGGTTTATTGTTGCGTCAGGTGAATATTTCAATATCTACAGATTACTAGACGAATTTTTCAAAAATAAATTTCACAGATTACAAATCGTTCTACATAGGTGTCGGGTGAATCAACTTTATCTGCATATGATGTGATAGTCTTGGACGAAGTGCACGAACGTCATCTGCATGGAGATTTTTTACTGGGCATTATGAAATGTATCATTTATCAAAAACCTGATTTGAAATTAGTACTAATGTCTGCCACTATTAATATAGAACTTTTTAGTAATTATTTCGCAAAGGAAAATGTTAAAATAATACAAGTAAGTCTCTGTACGCATACGGTATATATATATATATATAATATTTTAATAATTTCAAAAGCTTAATCACACACACACACACACACACACACACACACACACACACATACGCGCGCGCGAGAGAGCATCAGTGCAATTTCAAGTACCTTTTGGCACAAGTCAAATGTATCAGGCGCACCACTGAGATTTTTCATACATTTCCATATAGGTTCCTGGAAGATTATATCCCATTCAATTGTTCTATCGTCCTGTAACCGTAGAGGATCTCGGATACAAAAATGATCGATTTAATCCCAGTCCATACGTGCAAATAATGCAAATGATTGATCAAAAATATCCAGGTAGGAAGTTATATCTTACGATAATAACGCAAAATGAAATATCAATTACAGAGAAAAAACAATAAAAGTAAGATTAATAAAGTAAGATTAATAAAAGTAAGATATTTCTTATCTACTATTTTTCCACAAAAATTATCACACAAATACAAATTGAAGTAATTACAACGATAGAAAAATATTTCAGTCGATGAGAAGGGTGATTTATTGATATTCTTGAGCGGAATAAGTGAAATTACTGCGGTTGTGGATGCTGCCAAGGAATATAGTATAAAGAAAAACAACTGGATAGTTTTACCGCTTCATAGTACTCTCTCCATCATTGAACAAGACAAGGTATACACTTCTGTCGCGATAATATTCTCACCAATCCCTCTTGTGTGCATTATTAGTATATCAAAATATTCCTTTTTCTTCTCATTTCTAGGTATTTGACTATGCACCTGACGGTGTTAGGAAGTGCATTGTCGCAACTAATATTGCAGAAACTTCCATTACCATTGATGGAATCAGATTTGTCGCTGATAGTGGAAAAGTGAAGGAAATGAGTTACGATCCGTCGTGTAAAATGCAAAGACTGAAAGAATTTTGGATAAGCAAGGCCAGTGCGGAACAAAGAAAAGGAAGAGCAGGCAGGACTGGACCTGGAGTTTGTTATAGGTAACTCATCTAATATATATTTACTGTAAACTCTAGTCATTTTACATGAAAAAGTAACCAACGTACCTAAATAAACAACGTTCTTTCATAGAATTTATTCGGAGGAAGAGTATAAGATGTTGGAAAAATATTCAACGCCTGAATTACAACGTGTACCTTTAGATTCTTCACTATTACAAATGATAGCGATGGGACTTCCTGACGCGCGAAAGTTTCCATTTATAGAACCACCAGCAGCCAATAGTATAGAAAACGCTATATTATCCTTAAAAGATCATGTTGGTATCCCGATCATTTTTGTTTTCCTCGCAAAATACCAGATGTAAAGTTGAACTTACTTTTTTTCTTTATTAGGGTGCACTTATGGATAACGAAAAGATCACGTGTATCGGTAAAACCTTAGCACGGCTGCCCGTTGATATTACAATAGGGAAGATGTTAATAATGGGATCCATTTTTCATCAGGTGGAACCCGTGTTGTCATTGGCCGCTGCTCTAAGTATACAAACACCGTTCACTAACAGGGCGTACAGGGACACTGAATGTGAAGTAATTAGTGCTATGAAATTATTGCGCTGCAATATTGATTAAACAATGAAACAATATCTACCGATAATATTGCAGACATCTAGAAAGAAGTTAGAATCTGATCATGGTGATCCAATAACGTTATTGAATGCATTTAAAGAATGGCTGGAGGTGAAACAAGAGAATTCTCAGGAATATAGAAGCAGTGGTAATAGCAGCAGAAAATGGTGCAGAAGAAGAGGTTTGGAGGAACAACGGTTCTACGAAATGACGAAATTGAGGGCTCAATTTAAAGACTTACTCCAAGTTAGTTTATACCTCGTGCATTTCTTACACTGATATTTAATATCTTTACAATACATCTAATACTACTTTTTGTTTATTTCCGTGTGCATGTACGTAACATCATGTAGGATTGCAATTTACTCAAGAGTCTCCCAGAACCAAATTCTTCCATGACGAGCGCAGAACGTGCAATAAGGCATGGAGAACTTAAACTTCTGAAATCTCTCAAAAGAACTTACAAACAAAACGAACCTAAAAAGCGTAAACAATTAAAAGTTGAAACATTCGATATACAATTGGAGGATAATGATGAGGATAATGGAGAGCTCGATATAAAAGATATAGAATTCCGAATGAGAAATGATTCGAGTCAGGTGCAGAATCTTTTAACAGCATCTACCGCATGTAGCTATAAAGATTTGACAATGTTGAAATTGATATTATGTAGTGGTTTATATCCACAATTTGCCTGCGCCGACGAGTTTAATTATTGCAAGGTAATAATCGTGTTCCATATGTAATTTATATAGGGTAATTCTCAGTTATATGTTAATATTTTAGAGATTAAATCTAGAGCCCAAACCAAGAAAACATGAGTTATAGATGGTTTTGCGCTTTTTGAGTTATAATAAATTGAAGAAAATGTTCTGAAATATTGACATATAATTACTAATCGTTCTACACACACACATGCACGCGCACACACACACACGCACGCACGCGCACACATACAAACACGCACGCACACACGCACACGCACACACACACAACCTAAAGTAATATGTTTATCTGATAAATGTGTATTTTCAAACTATTATCCAGTCTACAAGTGAGCAATTGTTTCATACAAAAGCGAAACCATACGTTGCTTTGCATCCAATGAGCTTTTTTGGAAATCATCCACAAGTTCTACAAATCGAAGAAGCAGATGTAATATCAGTGCCAGGATTTAACAGCAAGACTTCTGTTGGTTCTAAACATCAGATATTGGCATATTTGTAAGTATTTTTATTATATACTTATAGTTCTTCTTCTATAATAACTCGTCATATATATATATATATATATATACAGGGTGTTCCATGACTCGAGGTCTATACATTAAGGGTGTGTTATTGAAGTCATTTAGAGAATGAAATTGTTTAATAAACATATGTCCGTAAATGCTTCCTAACAGAACTACAACCATTGAAAGTTGATGTGAATATTTGAAACATTTTCTGTCAGTCTGGTATTGTTTTATTAATTCTTGTCTTATTGCTTATTAATATGTTTATTAATAATTGTCTTATTAATTAATAAGAAATTCTCCTGGCATGGTGGAGCGAGTTGTTAGATCACTTTTACGCAGGGCAAGACTTTGTATTGAATCTGCAGGAGATAATTTTGAACAGAATTTGCAATACATTTGTAAATAAACAAGTTTAATTAAATGTCCTTGTTCTTTCCTTTTTCAAATATTCACATCAACTTTCAATGGTTGTAGTTCTGTTAGGCATTTACGGACATATGTTTATTAAACAACTTCAACTCTAAATAACTTTAATAACACGCCTTTAATGTATAGACCTCGAGTCATGAGACACCCTGTATATATATTTTTGTTAGTAAATTTAAATATTTTATATAATATGCTGACATATTATTAACGCTTTAGGTCTCTCTTGGAAACTACAAAACCGTATCTGGTTAATACTTTAAGAATGCCTGCCGCACAAACGTTGCTATTATTTGCGCACGAAATAGACACAAACAGCACATTCTCTATGTAAGTACGCTAATTTTTTAAATTTGTGCATTTTATAATTTTCTAAGATAGCAACATTTTAGTATGATATAAAACGGCTTTTACACATCTCGTAGAATAGCATGCGACTCATGGCTGATGTTAGAATTCCCTGTTCCTGATAGTGGTCAAATTTTATTGATGAAAGCTACTAAATTAAGAGACAAGTGGGATTTCTTATTAAATCAGCAATTGCAAGGTAAGAAATGCATCTCGAATGAATTAAATTGTGTGTGTGTGTGTGTGCGTGCGTGCGTGCGTGCGTGCGTGCGTGCGTGCGTGTGTGTGTGTGTGTGTTCGTGCGTGTGCGTGCGCGTGTTTCTTTTAACATATAAAATGTTTAGTAAAACTAATGTACATGTTATTTTAGGACCCGACGATGCTAATGATGAAAGAAAAGATTTTAGTAAAGTTGAGCAAAGCCTTACACAAGAACTAATTGAATATATGCATACCACGATTCCATACACCATAAAACGACTGTTACCAGCCGATCTGAAAATGATATATGTTGGTAACGGAAATAACGACACAAGTATAGAGCCTAATCCTTTCCAATCCGATTTTGAAAGTATACCAAATGTAATTAAAGGTGGAGCTTATGTAACAGACAGTATTACATATAATTGGTGAGTACGAAAAAATATTAATATACATCAAGGTATAATTATTTAAGTTGCCACCGTACAAAATGTAAAATTAAATATTGGATCAATTAATTCAAAGATCGATGTTTTTATATGAAATTTTAATCGTTACATTACAGCATAAAAGAAACTAATTGGAGTGAACAGCTAATTGCAGAAATGCAAGAAACTGAATGGCATTGTCAGAATTGTAATTTTCAAGCAATCTTATCGAGTATTGAAAAACTTCAGCATCAGAACTCTTGTACAATTGCAGATACGATTAGTGCCGATAAAGAGAGTGAAAATATTACCCGTAAAGCTAATAGTCGAGCATACGAATGTCCTGATTGTTCGCTAACATTATACCTCACACCTATCGAAATATTGAAGCATAAAAAATTACATATCAAAGCAAACTAAAATATCTATCGATTGTATATAAATGGAATGTATGATATTTATTAAAGAAGGTAATATTTTACATATATAACTGATTCTCTTTTTATTTACAAGAAATATACAAGCATCTCATCGGCGAGTAATGTCTGTTCACACAGAATTCTATATACATGTTATCTACACGTAAATATGCGTGTACGTGTTTCGGAATACGTAAAAATAGATATCTCCTTTTAAATATTTATACAAAATTTATATTTTACTACTATTTACAAGCACTTTTACACTCCCAAGTTTCATTCTTTACAAGAGCTTCTTTACATGTTTGAAAAATTTCGAAACATTTTTGCATTAAACAAAAAGAAGAGACACATATTTCATATACATATATGAAATGTGATGTATCAAGTCCATGGTAAAAAATTTGAAAACATGAAACATCCTAGAATCGTATATCCTATAAAGTAAGATAATACAAATTTATCTTGCAATGTATATCGTTTTTGAGATAAAAAAAATACTTTCCACTTGGAGCGCATGTTTTCGTCACTTTCGTATTGTGAATCAATATGGTCAATACATTTGTGAGACATGATCAATGCACAATACCAATACATCAAGGGGGTTGCAGAGGCTAATAAACGTGTGCTGACTTGGATGTGTACGAAGAATAAGCAAAACATGGTTAGAAATAATCCATGTACTACAAAGACAAACATATTTAATGGATATTTCTTTACTTTGATAGTATTTTCGCTTTTTTCCTTGTTATCAAAAAATCCTAACAAGTACAATTCATCCCTGTATTCATAAACAAATTCTTTTATACATTGCAACATAATATACAATATCGGGACAGCTAAGATAAAATTCGGTATTTGTTTAAATTTATAATATCTTAAGAATCCGACATTCCAATATGTCTTTTGCACATACGAATACGCTAAAGGCACACTAGCGTTACACCATATCGAATCTCTTCTACCTGGTAGAATCAGATTATTTTCTTTAGCGTATTGTAAAATGTGAACTGGCAATAACGACTTATCGTAGAATGTAGAAGTACAAAATTTCATATAGTTGTACATTTGTAAGAGGACAAATGGAGATAGCGATATAATTATTGTGCTTAATATGGCAAAATAATTTTTTAATTTAATTAATTTTAAAATATGCCACAAGATTGATAGTACATCGCGTTTTCGTTGACGTTTCTCTATTCTTTCCGAATTACACAAATTTTTAAGCCCGAAATATATAGGGAAGCCAATGTTGATGACACCGTTTGATCTCACTAAAATTGACAAAGCCAATGGAAAATAGATGGTAGACATACACTTGATACTTCCGAGCATGGTGTAAAATGTTAAATACGTAAACATGGATTCTGAATATAGAGCCGAGAAAAATATGCTAGCCGGGTTTATACAATAAAGTATCGCTGCTTTGTATGCTGTTATAGTACTTGGAAATATACGCTCAGTGAGGTCATAAAAGACAATAGCCGACTTTACAAAACACACGAAATTAATCAAAATTGCAGCAACGATCATCGAACTTTGAATATTGAATAAAGGAAATATTTTTGTCAAAACAACAGCGATAATGCGGATCATAGCTGGATACAACGGATAGAAAGCGAGAGTATTCTCATATGTGTACCCATATCTTGCAATATGTAAAAAATATTCTCCATCCCAACGTGTAAGACCATTGAATAGATAATTAATTATTTGGTCCCAGAGGGAAACTTTCTCCGCAGAATCCAAAGGTCTTTTAAATGCATCTGCGTGATGATCGGGGATTAATACATTAAAAATTACTTGTAATATTAATAATGCGGTTCTAGTGGTGATCGCGAACCAAAGAACTTTCTTTCTTGGCGCGTACATTTTGCGCTACTTTTGCGCGTGCTTAATTTTTATAACGTAGCCATAGAATTATTACGTTTATATCTAGTCGTAATGAATTATGAAATAAATTCGTGATCAACTTGGTCTAATTATATTTGCCAGTGATTCATATTTTTGGTTTCCTGGATGTGTATTTTTATCGCATGGAGAGGAAGTGGTCGTTTCGGAATCAAGCCGCTCGTACGATATCACTCAGTAGACATTGCTGCAGTAGCTGCTCTGTAATAAATGAGTACTGGATCGTGCTGGGGAAGAGATAATTCTTATGTGTGACATACATATAGTACATATATTTTCCATATGTCTCGTTAATAGAGGGCAACATGTATTTTATTTTAAATTTATTCATTATCGTAATTAATTTTTCATTAATTACTGCACAAAACGATACAACACAACGGCAACCTCCATCTACATCTACGCCGGATCCGAATAGATGTACGTACACACACATATATATATATATAAATAAGCATGTAAGAAATAAGATTAAGTTACAAAGCTATATATATATATATATATATATATATATATCGTATCGTATCGTATCATAAGCTGTATAAATATGTTAGCTTTGTAACTTAATCTTATTTCTTACATGCTTTTTTTGCTCCTTTTCCATTTCATAATTTTAATTATTATGATATGTTTCTATATGCTAGATTTCAAGAAGCCGGATAAAAAATTCGTTGATAAAACGTTCGACAAGGACTTGACAGATTGGTTATTTACTGGATGTTGGGGTGGAAATAATAATCAATCGAATAAATGTTTACCGTATCACACTGCAATCGAGTATCCTGGTTACGACGGATGGTACAATAACGTTGGTAGACCGGAACTAGGTGCAGTCGATACTCCGTTGTTAAGAAGACTGCCAGCAGCTTATGAAGATGGAGTATATAAACCTTCAGGCTCTAAAAGACCAGAACCATTAGAGATAAGTGAGAAGCTGTTGAGAGGAGACATTGGATCTAAATCAAGAACGGGGAGGAACGCTCTACTTGTATTTTTCGGTATGCGAGAACGACTCGTTCTATATAAAAAAAATTATATTATTATCATTATTATTATTTGTAAATTTATGCCTCGAATTTATCATGGATTTATCGTCGACAAATTGTTATGTATTATAAATTTAAAATATGTATATCTGAAAATTGTTCTACACGGGCTTCTCTTTGGATATGGATTATCGTAGCACGCGCCAATTACTCTGAACGAGTAATTGGTGGAATGATTTACGCGTACACGGTGTACATCCTTGCTCCTTATAGACGTGTATCTCTTATTGTTCCACATTTAGAGATACTTACAATTAGTTTTAGAGACTGGATGATGCTCAGAACAGTATTATATGTATAACAATAAATATATGCAACTTGAAAAAAATATCTGTTCAATAGGTCAACAGGTGGTAGAGGAAATTTTGGATGCTCAGAGACCAGCATGCCCACCCGAGTATATCAACATAAAAATTCCGAAAAACCATCGATACAGAATTAAACCGGGACACACGGAAATGCCTGTTTTACGCACACGATATGATCATCGGACGGGTCATTCACCGAACAATCCTCGTCAACAGGTACGACAGTGAGTTCGCTCTCGAACTCGAAATGTAGATTCGTTAACGAGCGACGCTCATTATCGCTCAAAAAAGTATATCTAACTGTATAAGTATATATCGACACAATATATGTATCGAGCAGCTGAACGAGATTACGCCATTCATAGACGGTGGATTGATTTACGGTACATCCAAAGCGTGGTCGGATGTTTTAAGAACGAATGCTAAAGGAATATTGCAGGAGGACGGCCAACTCGCGTCGTCGGACTTTCCCGCATATCCCGACTACAATACCGTTAGATTGCCGATGGCCAATCCACCACCGCCTATTCATCATTATCTATATGTTTCACGGCATTATACCGAGAGCGTCACCAGATATTTCAGTGAGTGAGAAACTTTATTCTATAAACGGATAAACTATTATGTGTGTGTGTGTGCGTGTGTGTGTGCGTGTGTGTGTGTGTGTGTGTGTGTGTGTGTG
>NJRL01000023.1:1056750-1159638 GCA_003063815.1 Aphaenogaster rudis | reverse complement strand
TCTTTATTTAAATGTTTGAATAAGTAGATTTTATTGTAAGTAAGAACAAATTATTTTTTGGAAATAGCGTTGATGGAATATCCTGTGTATACGCTGTCATCATTACTTATCGCATGGTTTCTCACAGTCTCAGCCGATTACGTATGAAATAGAAACCGATTTAATAAGTTCACATAATATTACGTTTTCGCACGATTGCATTAAACTTATTAGCTTTATATTATATCGATGCTTTACATATTTATTGTAGTTGTATTACACTATAATTAATATGGGAATCATATTCTGTGTCGCGTGATAAGGTCTGAGCGAAAGAACTGCCGAATTGTTTCCGCTTGGTACGACCCTTTTCTCGCGGATCGGCGTCACGATAGAAACACTTACGTAAATGCAATCGCTCGCGATTTTTCATTATATGCGTAAGCACGAGTGCACCTGCGTATATGTATATAGAGCGGAACCATGCTAGTCCAATAAAATAAATGAAAAGTTCAGAGCGAAAAGGGAGGGAGAAAGTAAGTACACGAGGCACAATTATTAGCCGGATGATTGACAAACCGAGCTGACGTTATCGCTAAAAAGTTATCTCTGGAAAGATAATCTGTTATATCGCAAAGTCGTAATTACAGGGCAGCAGGTTGAATAAACCTGAAACTGAAATGATCTGGAACGAGAGTGACATTAAGTATTTAAAAAAGAGATCATTTCTATATGTTATTTCCCTAATCGTAACGCAATGTAGCTAGATTATACAAGAATGTTCATTAAGGAATTTTCTTTTACTTCCTGCCGATTTCTTCATAGTGCGAATATTTAATTATATAAATAAATCTTTTCATATATAAAATTAAACACATTGCTTCCTCATCATTTAGATGTTTGTATTCTATTGGATGCATCATTCTTAGTATTTATTAGTTTGGCTTCCTTAAAGAGGAAGCTTTTTATTATCACTTAAAAAGCTTCCTCTATAAGGAAGCCAAACTAATTAATACTAAGAATAGCATTGTTCGTTTTGTCCCTTGAGAGCTGCTCGGAGTCGCTCCAATGCACTCCAATTGGTTGGTGTCACCGGAATGTCACCGGAATGACCGGAATCAACGTATTGGAATGCATTGGAGCGACTCCGAGCAGTTCTCAAGGGACAAAACGAACAATGCTAATGATGCATCCAATAGAATTCAAACATCTAAATGATGAGGAAGCAATGTGCAAGTTTCTAATTTGCACACTTTTTTCTCCTCCTTTTTTAGTTTTTGGTCTTCTTTTCTTGCACCTTTAAAAAATGTCCCGAATGTGTGTGTATGTTAATCACATAGCCGCTTGATATCGAAAATTACTATTGCTCAGAGAATCTATAACGAGAGAAAAAATACAATAGTTTCAAGACGTCTGTTGCATAAAGATGCATAAAACGAGATGTAGATGTTAGATCTTATGAAAAGAAAACAATTGCAATTCGTTATTTTAATGTTTGGTGGACACTAGAAATGTAGGACATTGGTTACTTCCTGTAAATGTAACTACTTCGCCGATGGTTTTACGATTTCCGCGGTAATTCGCAATTACTCATCGCGTGTATACGTGATGTACTTACCAATTCGTCTAACTTGATATAAAATTGGCAGCACGCCATTTTTCTAAGTTTGCCTGCATCTTTTACATGTTCAGTTTTACACGATAATAAAATTATGATTTTTCGGAGCTCTACCAATGTACACACAACACAAAACTGTAGTTTGAACCGATTCGCCGATTTTTTTCTTAGATTCGAATCAATATCGGCTAATTGTAGCCATCATTGGAAATGCAATGTCTGAGCTGCAGCCGCTTTACATTTTAATCGCCGATGGCAAAAAACCTTCGTCATGTCTCTCATTAAATCCTGCGAAGCGGACCGTGTTAAGATAGCAGTTAACGTAGAAACTAACGTACGAATTAAAATGTCAACCAAACTAACTACGAGTGAGATATGCGATATACGCGATTTTTCTATACCGAGTATAACACTGCCGTCTGTAAAGCGGATTTATATAGCTGACGAAATTCAAAATTGCGAAATGCCGTATTGCATAATAAATGGCAAATACCGTCCGTCGCAAATGTCGAGGAATAAAAACATAATCCGCGCAGCGCACTCTGTACCGGCGATCCGATTATGCAATGGCGTATGCAAATATTTCGCATGTATAGATGAGAGCAATGAAAAATTGTTTTCGCCGGAAGTAATGCGATCTGTTCAACGAACGGCACGGCACGCCGTGCAACTGCAAACTTTGCAGCCTAATCCATATTCAAATATACGGTATTGGTATGAGAGCGTACAGAAGGAAGTTGTAACGTTTTTATGGCGCCGTCTGTATCTGTTTCTCAGGTACTTGCGAATATATGCGCGAAGAAATGCGCCGTGCGCACGCAATCTCCTTAAAGTACGTGACTTTTAAAAATTTACAATATTTATAAACGAATTAATAATACTCGATGTAAAATGTAAGTGCAGTGTTCGAGAAGTGTTTCCTATATCCGCATAAAATAATTAGAATGTGATTCGTGCATGCGGAGGACCACGTTGCAATTCCGACAATTTCAGGCGCTGAAGAAGTCATTAAACCGTGCGATATCTTCATCGTTTTGAAGACAGTATACACTTTCTCGTGACTTGAGTTTTAGAGATGCTTACAGCAGTAATAAACGCGATGTGCATGTAATTGTTGTATATCTGCTAATTATACTTTTACGGGTAAAATACGTACTAAACATACATTCCACTTTCCTACCGTGCTATTATTTATGCTATTGCATTATGCATACTCTTATGCATCTTTCTGAAGGAATCTTGCAGCGGCGGTTATTTTTACAATTACTCAAAGAATCTCCGAAGAAAACTTAAATTTATCAATGTGTTTTAGTGGAAAACACGCGTCAAAGAAAAATATCCGCAATAATTGTACGCAGTTAATGTAAGGTATGTTCGGTATGTTCATATAACGATAAAAGAAACGATTTAAATTACAATGTTACCTAATATTTAATATAAAAATATATTACACGGCTTTTCTGCCATAACCCTTTAATTTTTAATCAATCGGTTAAGGCTTGAATGAAGCTATATATCTTTCCTCTCGTATTTTACAACCTTGCTGTTAGTAGCCTTTGCATTCGCAAATTCGCCACTTTGTTCCCCCTTTTCTCTCGTTTTCTTTTTTGTAGTTAAGGACTCGTCGGAAAGGGAAACGGTTTCGAATCGTGGCGGCACTTCGTTACCGCTGGTGTCTACCATCGCGGAATGCACGCTGCCTTGTAAGGACTTGCGTGTTACGCGTAGAGGGATTGCCGCGTGTACGTGCTTACATCACGGTGGCGGGCAGACGGAGAAAACGAAGAGATGCTGCATTTATCCGCAATATATATGCAGAGCGTTCGTGTCCGCGAGCACGTGCTGTCCTACTGCATGTGTCCATGCTTGCTGCCAGCTTATCTTCGTCTGACCAAGTAGTACGACATTTGTAAAACGTAACTTCACGTTATGCGATAAAAATTATGGGATAAATTAAATAAATAAAATCCAATTTTGCAGTTCTAAGAGCAGATCGCAACCAATAATTGTAATTATAAAGAAAGGAAATTAAACGCGCACATTAATTTTGGTTAAAAAGTTAAACTGATTAATCTAATATTAACTAAATTTAATGTAAAAAGGAGAGAAAAAGAGAGGTAATTTGCATGACGTAATAATTATTATATTTTCCTGACAAAAGATTATCTATTTGTACTATCAAACATCATCATATTTTTTTAAATTTCTTTATATGAATGCAAGGTAATTTAGAATAAGAATATATTCAAACTACAGATATTAATTTTCCGTTCAGCAATAATGAGTGTGTTACATGATTTCTACAGAATAGAAATATCATACAACTCCAAACGTATGATTTCGCAGTTGAAAGCTTTGATAAGGTTATTTCCATTTTCCCTGATTTCACTTGCATTATTTTCCTTATACTAGTAATTTCGCATTATTGCGTCTACATGTTTGAATTCCACGTGGAAAGCAGCATGACCTTCCCACGATAACGCCAAGCGGGAGAGCACAAGACCGGCGAATGTGTGCGGCGTACAATGCGGGTGACGCGGCTTTCGCGGTGCGTTACGCCTTGCGGAATGCAACGGTAGGCGGCGGGGACGACGAGGACGACGACATGAGCCGCGTTCTCCCGATGGCGAACCCTTATGCACGTGTTCGAGATTTTATCTCGCGTCTCGTACATCTCCGTCGGGAGCTCGATATTGTGTCGCTCTCGCTCACCGTAAAGATCCAAGAGCCAATTATACCGATCGGCGGCGTTTGCATACTACGCGTGCATGACTACGTCTCCTCGAAGATTTCGCGACGACCGAAATATGCGCGACCGTTTCAAGACCACCGTCGAGTCCTATCTTTCAGAGATACAACGATTCATCAATCAAAACTTTAAAATGGACAAGCTTAGAATGACTATTTCTAAATGTTTACATCTGTGCACTGTTAGATGAAATAGTGTATATATATATAACTTTATTACCTCAAAAATGAGAAAAATAACAGCCCATAATCATTATGTTATTCGTTAAACCAATTATTTTTAGTAAAACTGGCACTCTCATATGCATTAATTATTCGTTCAATTTTAACATTTTTTGCCATTACTAATTTAAATGTTAATTTATCGACGAAGTTAACAGCTTTTGTTGGAAACAATGGAAAATTTATTTGGCAATGAGAAATTTATTACCCGAAACGCAAGGCATGATACACAGTGTTACGCTTCGTATATAAGTCAGATTAAAAGTTTCATTCCTTCAGATACTATATCTATGTTGCTTAACAAATGAAATCGGTGCAAAATGCATCTCCAAAATGCATCGGCGATATGCACTGCACGAGCACTGTAGGCGACGTTCGAGGCTGACGCTACGCACGGGCGCCTCGAGTGAAAATCGTAATTAATCACTCTCGAACACGTGTGGGAGCGCGAACAATCGCTGATTGACGGTTCTCTGCGCCGGGCAATCACTTAATCGCCCCTTTGGAAATCTCTGTGCACCCACTTCACAGTGATCCCCTGTGATTTCTGCATGCCGCGAGTTGCCCCAATAAGTGCGACAATACCCTCCATTATTATGCGACATAGTCGATCAATCATATTCGCATTAATGGAAACCGATGCCAATTTCAAAGAAATGCGATATTTATCTCGCTTTTCCGCGATGCCAATTGATTTTCGTGCCATTCCGTCAAAACGATGATAAGTTTTGCGTTCACAGCCTAACTTTTGACAGTTTAGTCTTTTTTCTTTGTAAAATTATTTATAACAAATAAAATGTAAAAGCATAAAAGAAAATCTAAATAAAAAATTTAATAATATACTATTTTATATTTAAAATTGTAATATAATTATGACTTAATTTTAATTAACTATTAAAAATTGTTCTATTTGTTGGTTTTATTTTATATATAATTCTTTTAGTTTTTAATAAGCTCTTCCGTTAACTATTTGAATATTGTTAAAGGTTTATCTCTTGTACGATTATATATAGTATAACCGCACGAAATTATTATATTCAAAGGAAAAGACGAATGTCAGACGCAGACTTCAAAGTAATCAATATCCATTTCATTCCGATCGCAATCGCCGATTTAATTTGCCGAAAGCAAGCCAGGTTACGCCCTCGATGAGTCGCGATTCTTATCACAAAAGGCGGAACGCAACCCGCTCGTTAAATTCATTAAGGAGCTGCGAGTATACCTCTCTGTCCTTTCCGCTTTCATACTCGAAATACGGGTAAGAGATACCAGAATACTAATATATATCCCTTGTGTCTGCCAATATTTACGTAATATTCGTGTATGTATACGTACAGGTATGTATACATCTAAACGTTATAAAAATAAGTCGAGTGTTTATCTAATTTCTCGCGTAACGCAACTCATAATAGGATCCCTATATAGGGTAAATGCTATCTACTAAAGAAAGATAATTATATTAATTAGGTTACCGTGTATGTGTTAAATAACCACATAAGTAATATTCATAATACCCTAGCGCAACGCTGCGAAACCAGTTCATCTAAATAGCGCTGCTTGACGGAAAGGATATAAAAGTGAAGAAACTATAGAAAATTGACGCGGTACTGAGTATAAGTAAAAATTTCTGTTCAAAAATAAAATTATTCCAAAACTAATATTTATTAAATTCTACTTACAACAATATAATTAATTTATATCTTTTTTCAAATATATAATTAAGATTATTTGTATATAATTAAGAATTATGAGTTTCGGATGCGATTTCTAGAAGAATATGCAATTGTTTCATGCTGCCTTGGCTAGTATTGAAAAAGATTGTAACGCAGATTAAGGAATACTTGTTTCATTTTGCAAATTTTTGAGTTGTGCTTTTTTTCTGAATATAAAAGAATTTGCTCGAAAAGATTCGATATCTTAATATTGACTCTTACGAGCGCATTTTTTATGTGTTATCTTTAAAAGTCATTCCACGCTTTCAATCTAATTACGAAATGTACCGTGAAATGCCGCCTGGCCATTCTACAGCGGCAGTACTTCTTATATCACGATCAACTAGAACGCGAAGGCATTTTGAGACCCTGTTCGTGCAACAACGGTGTATCCGCATGAAACGCGAACGTGCGTTTATTCGTTAAACCAGTTTTGTTAGTGTCGAGTTAAATGCACAGCTATTTAATGCCTATGCAATGACTCATTGCACATAAGGCTCGTGCGTCTCCCTCTCAGTGCACTTTACATAATCCCTCGTAGTATCTAATTATTAAATTCGCAGCATCCTTAACCCGTGACTGTTTGCGTTACGCCCCCAGATCAAAAGTTTTCTCGTTACGCAGTGAAACATTTTGTGAAATATAAATAGCCTTGTCAGCTTGCACGTAAAGTCCATCGCTCTTTCTTTGCGAATATGCGGATAACTTGTAAACTTCGGAATTGAGTTTATCAAATATGATCGCCGGTCTCTTTAATTTCCCACGGGAATTCCATTTGCCAAGAAAGAATGATTCACGGCTGACAAAATGGGGGATAGGAAACAAAACGTGTCAATCATTAGATATATCTGCCAGAGATGAAATCGTTTAAGACATGTAATTGACATTACATTGTAATGATGGGCAAATAAGGAAAAGTAATGAAGAGAAATCAGTTTTACTTATAACTCTTTTTATTGATTCGGACAGGATGATATAAATTATAAAATGAATACAATTAATGCGTGTGCAATTAGTAAATATTATGCAAACATTAATCAGAAAATTTATTAGTCGTACGTTTGATATTTACATATAATTCCAACTAGAATTTGTTCGAGGGGCAACATATCGCGATTATATCATATAGATTCAAACAGATAGAATTCTCATAATTAATACTTGCATGCGTCATTAAGAGCATAGATTTACACCATTGGTTAAACGTGCTCATTATTTGTAACATTATCGAAAGGCCTCGTTATTTTTACCACAATGTAGTTAACATTTTTATCACTCTTATTTATGAGTCTCGTCATTCTCCATAATTTGAGGAAAAGTTTTTCCTAATTTGTATGTCAGTATTAACACTTGCATTTTATTCTCTAGATTCTAAGTTTCGCTTTTTTGCTGTACATCCAATATAATAACGATGTAAAATCCGGGAAGTTACACGATAATAGGATTTCTCAATTCGAATTGTACGGAGACGAAAGAAATCGTGTAATCCACAAAACGTAACAGATCTTTCAAATAAAGATTATATATTTCGTGTATAATCAGATTTCTTTAAAAAATCTAAAAAAAAGAAAATTTCCTAGTAATTTATACGTATAATGAATATGGAGTTTCTCTATTGTGACATAATCAGTGCAGTCGTGAGGATTTGCTCATAAATATTATTGCCATAATTTAATATCATTGGAAATTACTTATAATTATGCACACGCAATCGTCGATTTATGTCATCCTCGCATTTACTCGGCATCTGTAAGTGGTACGCCGCTCGGATAACATAATCGATCGCTTTATCCTTGCACAGCTCGCGCCGTTAGACAGCTTTTTAAAAAGCACCAAGCGCTACTCTGCGATAGAGCATGCTGCGTCCTAATTAACAGTGTCGGAACGCGTCATCAACTGATATGCAATTAAATTTTAAAGACGGTCTTTCGCGTAACGAACTACTTTGCAACGCGGAAGTCACGCGAGAGTAATGTCGAAGCGACCTTAATGTTGCGACGCCGATATCGATATAGTCATAGACATCGCGGATTTTGTACTCGTTAATTATGCCACTTGTGCCGGCGCGTAAGACTTGCATAAGCGGCACTATCCTGGCTGCAATATTTCAACGAGCGTGCAAGGGACAGCGTGATACGCACCGGTTACTTGTCGCTTCGCGACTTTCATCTTTACAGTGGTGAACATGTAAATACGAACGAGCATCTCTTTCGTTGCGGCCGTAACTTCCTGGAAACACGTTAACATTATACAATGTTTAATAAAACATTTAATTATTTATAAACTTATCGCTGTGTGAGCGGAACTCCGCATATTTGCTCTCATCAGAACAGCAGAATAATATATCTCGTACATATAAATACAGATGCAATAATACTGAGTGCCAGATAATAGGAATATCATCATAAATAAAATCACTAGTTTTTCATTTTTCTTAAAATTTACATTGAAGACTTATATCGTTTATTTAAGTTTCCAATTAGCACGATTAAGTTTTGATTGATTATTTAACAGCGCGTTGAGCGTGGTTACGAGCGCACTCGATTTGTTGAAATTAATGTTTTGGACATGTTTTATTTTCACGCTGTGCACCTATTCTCATCATTTGCCAGCTAAGTCACGGGGCGCTTAATTGAAATCGTTTTACCGCGCGCGGATACTTTAATCATCTTAATTGAGCATGACTGTCGTTGTCGGAGAGGAAGAACGCGTGATATTGATTTCGATTAGTCTGGTGTTGCGCACAGTAGTTTATTAATCTACGCGTGATACAAATGCACCGGTATCATTGCGTTCATTTGTCAAAGCTTTCGCAATAAATATAATCTCAAGTGTGGACTTTGAAGTACCAATTTGCGTAATGGCAAAACGTAAAATTTATAATCTTTTCGTATTCTTTTATATTGACAAAGATCCGCGACAAAGATTAAAAAATATATTTTTATAATCTTTTAATTAGTTAGCAAAATATATTCAAGAATACAATAGAGAATATAATAGAGAATAATTCTCTATTGTGTGTATAACAATTCTGCCACTTTTGTTTTTAATTTCAAGTATCTTTAAAATCTCGACTAGGAAGAAAAATATTAGAAAACAATTAAATTACGCTTGATATGCACTAAATTAATGTGTTAGAGCAACTTTAGAAAGTAATAGAAGAATTCGATATAGTACAGTTTAATAAGGTATGTAAGAAAGCAAAATTTTTGACTTTCATATTCTTATGTAGGCCAGAGACTACCGTTAACACCATCTGTGATACATAAATCAATAAATAATAATCGATAAGTTCAATGTTCTATTAAAATTCGCAACTCATGTCTTCCCTTGGAAGACTGGTCAAAATGCCAGTCGGAGTAAATTCAGGTCAATGTTTCATCATTGCGTCTTTATGAAACTAATCATCAGATAACCCAAAAAGTCGATCATTATGGTCTCTCGTTATTATCGTCCATTAATTTATGACAGAATAGCAAACTAATAGTGTCAGACACTTAAAAGTAATACAGTAACCTTTTCTGTCTAACCTTCTCTGTCGATTTAATTGCTGTACGCATAGAACGTATGTCGAAAATGTAGAAAGAGTGAAAAGAACACGTTTTCTCTCTCATTTTTTTCCTGTCAAGAGCCTCATATTAAAGAGAATGAAACCCCAGATATCTGAACAGATTAGAGCAGTAAATTCTGCAGTATATTCCGCATTTCTCCGTCACGCGTCGATTTATGCCGCATTTCTCCGTGCGGGGATTCGGAAACGAAGACTTTGTTTCGCATTATCCGGGAAAATTGTCGGCTTGTCGGCTGGTGATCACTCCGTCGCGGCCGCACACATCGCCGACATGCACGACGTTAATGTTGTTTTCGCAGCAGGATATTAATATCAATGTCTCGAGAAAAGTGTATCTTAACGACGCGTGCCTGCGCGACGCTCGTGGAAGCTCGACGGGTTTCCACAGCGCGGAAACGTTCTCCACCGACGTTATCACTTTCATCGGAATTTTTTTTAATCCTGCAGATACGGCACGGATAAACGCCGCAGAGCCCGCCTCAACATTGTTGATCGTTGAAGCATGTGGGAGATCCTGAAGCAGGAGAGAGAAAGATAACGATGTCTGGATCTTCTCTTTCTATACCATAGTCTACATATAACTATCATATGAAAGTATAAAGGAAGAATATGGCTAAATGCACACGCAAATGCACACTCTGAAATGAGTTTCTACTTTAATTATTCAATTTTATTCTTTATGCATTTGTAAATAATACAAATGAGCAAATAATACCTTTGTCTTTCATAAAAAGGGACAGAAAACCGAATTACTATTTCCATTTTTTTCTTCTATCTTCTTCTTCTTCTTCTTCTCTCTCTCTCTCTCTCTCTCTCTTTCTCAAGCATTTTAGCATTTTAAAGATATTAGATTTCTTCCTTTCGTATATAACTTATATATCTCAAAATTAAATTCTCCAAGTATATAATAAAAAGAATCTCTTGAGACACGGCATCTAATTTTACTTTTAGCTGATTAATGTCTCTTACTTTTAATGAACTAAAATTATATTACTGTCATTATCTCATAAGTTTCTAAATTAATTTTTAATTCTTTTTATCTTTTTTTTATTTTATTTACGTCATATCGATATGTATGGTTTTGTATCATGTTATTTGTTTTGTAGATAAAAAAACTGCAGTCTATCGCGAAATGTCTTGCATTTTTTATGCACTGACCCACATATATCGTGAGTACGAAAGATTCCTCGGAACGACACTATTTTCCTAAAGAAGAAACGTCGCTTGCGATTTTCTCGGAAAAGTACCAACGATTGTAAACGCATCAAAGTCGCACATATATAAAATGTGCGTGTAAATGCGATTCTATCGGCGTAACTGAATTCATTTAGTCACCGCAAACATCACATTGTGCGCTACTTTGTAAAGTTTAATCGTTTATGTACATTTACGTTTTCAGGCATCACGGAGAATTCTTTATGCTGTCATCTGTGTAGAGGCGAAACGTTTCCCACGGATTGTGCGAGACAACTATGTCAAGTAAGTTTTTGAATATTATATCAATAGAAATATTTTTGCCTTGATCACAAATTATTTAAGAGTTTCACAGTTTTTAATATTAACATTTGCAATATCTATATTTTTGTTTTGATAAGAATTCGATATACAAAGCGTATATAAAAATGTTTAACATTGCAAACATTCGTTGCAATTTCAATAATATATTTTTAATTATGCGATAACGTCATATCTTGAATAACATAGAAAGTGCAAAGCACTTTATTAACACGTTGTTTTATAGGGGCATCTCCATAAATCTCGGAATCTCCAATCACGCATGGATTTAATTACATTATAACTATTCGGTAATTAAAATTACTCGATGCACTAATGAAGTGTTGAGGGAAACGTTCGCGGACATCAGTCGCTTCGCCTTTAATTATGCCGGGCGCGTGAATTTTACAGGCGCCCGTCCATATATTCGTCCGTGGAGAGAAACCGCGCGGTAACACGGTTTTCCGCGCGAGAAGAAAGTGTTTTCCACACACACACACGTGCACGCACGCACGCACGCACGCGGTTTCCCCGTGGGTGCGTTTCTGCGGTTTACGTGAGCGCGAGATGTGAAATCCGGAGTGGATCGAGCGAGCGAGAGATCGTTTAACGCGAGACCCGGGGACGTTTTTCTGCTCCGGGATGTGTTTTTAGCCGATCGGGCCGAGCCGAGGCGAGATTTGCCGGACGATAACATTCACAATCAGTTGCGTGTAATTGATATCATTAGTTTGTCAGGAGTAACCGTTGCGCAATCGGCGCGCACCCCGAATGTTTACCCAGGGGTTGCCGGAAACGCTTGTGCTCGAGGCCGCTACTGCTGGCTCTTCATCTTCCGTCCATTTACATAAGAGCAGTCCTGTCGGACAGCCGAAGCCAAACGCGCTAATTAACCCTTTCGGATAACCGGAGTTGCTCCACCATTGAGCCATTCAGCGCCGCTGTCAACAATCTCGCTTTTCACATTTGTACAAAAAATGTCGATGATATTATCACGTAATTATCATGGGAAATGCACTCTCTCTCGTATATACGATGAAAGACGTTAGAAGAATATATCAATCATATATGAAAGATACGAAGACGTAGAATAAAATCGCAGCAATAAATGTGCCAATCAAATAAACGCATTACTCTCGCTTTCATGCGCTAGCATACTATAATGCTTGCCGGTGTCCGACAACCGTTTGATTGTGGCCCATCCCTCGTCAAGTATCGCGGATCATGACGAATGAAATTTTTTTTCACGCGAGGCGTGTCCACACGAACATCTACGGAGAGCTCCGCATAAAACTCACACGTTAAATGTCGACAACTCGTGTTCGGCGAATAAAAACTTCGCGTTTCGCTTTCGTTGTATCACGTCATAGCCATAGGCGTCCACAACTTTCTGATTTATTTTTTTTGCTGGAGGGAGGGAGAGGGCTTAAAATAGGCCTTAAAGAATAAAATAATAAAATTTCTCTGATAACTATATAATAACCATTTTATTATATAAATTTTTACGCCAAATATTAAATAATTATTTGAGGATAATAGAGAATTTATATTCTTCTTTTTAACGATAAAGATCGACTGTTAATAAAAAAATTGCATATATCATTACTCTGCACGATTCATATGACTCTGATAAACAAGGATGAGAATTTTTCATCATACAATTTTCTTCAGCATGTACTTTTTGTTCATTGATATATATCTTGGAATCCGAAGACATTGTTTTATTCATAATTATAATATTTCCTATATATAATATTTCCTATTGCGTGACGATTTTTCAAATTTTATTGTAGTATCTGCATTATCTTTTATGAAAAATAAAATTTTGTTTTGTTTCATTCTTTACACGTTTGTTGCCATAATTTCAACAAATCAAAGCATCTTTAAGTATTTTTTAAGATGAATACACATGGCTTTCTATACGTACCAAGTCGCTTTTCCAACGTTCGGGAAACTTTTTGTATATTTTGGAACATATCTTTATAAAAATAATTTTATATTGAATGATGAATAAAATTATATACCATATATCTCTTTATAGTAATACAATAACTTTATTTCTTGAATAATCGATATTGATGTTTAAAAAACATTTAAACATCAGTAACGTTAAATAGTTTTGCAAACATTATTTTGCGTTCAAATATTATTTTGTAGCAAAATAAAAGAATGGTAAAAGAAAGTAAATTTATATAAGTTATAAAGAAGTATGCACGCAAGTAAGCTCAGTCTAAGAGGAACTCTTAACGTAAGAGGAGCTAAGCACCTCTATCCAAACAACGACTCGTTCATTCAGCGTATCCAACTCAATCGATTTATCACCACAACCGTTGAAAGTGAATCGTATGAATTTGTATACCGATGTATGTCATAGATTGCTCATCCGGGTACTCTACATCCAATCGGGTATCTGGTGCCGTTGTTCTGCGCAATCACTTACGCGTTACATCATAGATCCGTACACATTGTGTATCCCGGCACGATCGTAGGATCGATACAGAACAGTCACGATCCACATTCACAAAGATCCCTACAGGGAACAAATTGTCTGCTATAAGTGCGCGGGCGCTACGAGCGCGCCTTTATCTCGCAATCGCGAGAAGTGAAGCGTCGAAGGGTAACAATGTAAACGACGTAAATTGCGTGCATGTCTTCCCACATATTGCCGATCATGCGTGAAAAGAATTGTGCGAACGGCTGGAAATGAATGGGAGAAGACGTGTCGGTTCCCGCAGCTGCATCGTGGCGATGCATTTTATTCCGCGCCGCCCAAGTGAGGGGGTAATTATCATTGCATTCTTGAGGTATCTCTCGTGTTCTCATTTAGTTGTCATTTAAGTGAGAGGAAATCCCTCGAAGACATTTTATTCATGAGCCACATTCCTTCGTTCATTTCAAGCAATTAATATCTACGTTTGTCGGAAGAAACAAAGTTCTTTAAAAAAATATTCTATAAAATAATATATTGTATAAAATAATGAATATATAATTAATGACTTATCTTCACGCTAAAACTTGTCGGTTCGAATAAAAATTCGTTATCCTGTCTTCCAGTCGATTTGCATAATCGAAGCTCTACTGTACTGTGTGCGCTTGTTACATAATATGCCACGTAAAACATTCAATGTGAACAGGGAAATGCAATTAACATGTCGTTATTTCATGCAAAATGCAAAAAAATAAGGGTGAAAGATTTATTTGGTTTGGGAAAAAGGCAAATTCCATGTTTGTTATAGCCGTTTGTCGCTCGGTTAACCGAGATTACGACACTCGTGTCTCTCTTTGTTCTTACCTCAATCTGCACGCCTGAACGGAGATCGATTTAACACGGTTTGTCGTTTCTGTACACAAAAAATGTCTCCGGAAGGTGGACAGAACTTTTATCACGCAAACGAACGCCAGGGATATACATACTAGGGGTATTTCTCTCGTATAAATGAAGGTCGTGGCATACTAAAATTATCGGTATGCAATTCTTGCGATTCTTTCCAGGAAACTGTCTATCTTGAGCAATGAGATTATCATACTATAGCAGTTATATTAAGCTATCTTATTCATTAATGCACCAAAGGATTTGAATTTCAATTACTTTCAAGGAATCGTTAAAAAATCTCTAGTTTAGTAATATATGCGCACGACTGAGTTATTGAAATTCATGTGAAATTCTGTACTTATCGTAATGATAAAACGACTTACTAATCTTACTATTTATGTAATTAATTTGTCATTAAACTTGTTTAGTTTTTGGAGTTTTTTATATTATTGACATCCAATGTTTAAAAGAGTTATTTTTAATAAAAATGCTTCTTTTGCGAATATTCGACAAAGAAGTTAAAAGTAGCACAGAAATTAAACGATTGCTTACTATTCACGCAAATCTCTAACCTATCGCAATATTCCTTAACGGTACTATGTTGTGACGATGCTCGAAAATCGGTATTCAGTTCCGCCAAGCTCCGACTGCGTATAATTTAAAACTGCCGATTTTTAAAACTAGCTTTATATCAGCTCTCATATAATTATAGCGATTAATTGACATGCCTCGTTAAGCGGCATGCCTGTTATTTAACAGATTTCCATTGTCCTCTAAACAAAGCAGCTTTTTATCGTTCGAGCAATAGAGTCCGCGCTTGCAGATGGGAATAATAATTATCCTAATGGCATCCTTTGATATTTCAGTGACTCGTTTATCGAGTCATTCTCCTCGTAGATCGATACTTCTTTTGTAGAATTATTCAAATAGCCAAAGACCAGTATAATAATGCTGAATCTATATCCGTGTATAAGACTACGTTTGTAGCTGTATCACTCTCTAGCAGCTCTAATTATTACAACCGTCATGGCCGATAATCATCTCTCATCTTGGCCGGAGTCATGTTAGCGCACGTACCCCATAGCTGTACATACATTAATTACAATTCTCATTAGTGTAAAAAAGATTTATATATGCCGCAGTTCTCACATTAATTATATTTCTCACATTTTCTGCACTTCCTCCACAGTTAAAGAAACATTAATTCCGAGTTTGTCAGCAGATGAAAAGAAGTGTAAGGTATCTGGAGTACTTTATATTTGTGTACTTTATTAAAGATTAATTAACTTGTAATAATAATTTTGTACTTAAGATGCACTTAATCTTTTTAAATTAATTAAAAATTAATTAATCTTTTTAAAAAGAAAATTAGAAATGCAAAACGCATTGTCACAGATTATTACTTCTTTAAAGCATTCATAGTATTAAAGTATTTATTTATATAAATTTTCTTCGCGAAACATGTTTTTATATTTAAAAGAAAGTACTTTATTGCTTGATAAGATCTTGCTATTCAAACGCTTCACTTATCTGTTCATAAAAACAGTGCCATAAGTTTTATGCAAATACGTGTCTTCTTTCCGGGCAAAACATTTCTTCTCACCACGCGAATGTGTCACTCTAATGCGAACAATTAAACGTGATAAAAAAAAGACGCTTATTGCAAACTAAACTTTCACGCGAACAAAAACTCAGCGTGCCTATAAACCGAGGCGAGGCGGCGAAACACTTTTTCACGAAATTCGGATCAGTGAAAGTACTAATTGATTCGTAGCACCGCTACGTATCCGTGTACATTTGATTTAACTGCTCACTTGTATATTCGCGTAGTTCGTAAGAACGTAATCGGCGCCACGATTTTCCCGAATACGCTTTCATGATTTCCTCGTCAATTTCTCAATTCTTTCATTTGCAGCGGATTTTTATATATATTTTTTTTTTAGAAAAAATGATGTGTGACACAAAAACTGCACTTTTTGTCATTATCGCAACCGTTGCCTCGATAGAATGATCATTTTAAGATAAGAATGATTATAAGTGTCTTTAAATTCTCATGTTACTCAACATGTGTGTTACGTGTATTCGCTGAATACACGTACAAGCGAACACGTAAAACTACTTTACTAGAATTATTAGCCTGAGCAAATTGCAGAAAAGTGCAATTAAAAGACATTAACTGCAAGAAATGAATAAAGTCTACTTTGTTATTTGTTATTTAAGTTTTTGCAATTTGTGTTTTTTAATATTTAGCCATGTCATCCAGATATGAGTGTGACGCATAAGTTACCGCAAGGATTTCGTCACCTATATAGATAAATGACGATTTTATTTACTTACGTAGGAACGATTTATATTGGATGAAAACGATAAAACCTCATTTTTATAGTGCACTGAATATATATCTAAAACAAAATTATTAAAAATAACATTAATTTGAATGGAATTCTGAGATGCAATCTAAGCATAGTTGTGGTTTTTCCGGGCATGTAAGGCAATATGTCACAATTTTTTTTACATTTTTATATTACGCATGCATTTGGATGATAAAATATTGGGTACATGTTTTAGATTTCAAGACTATGACTACTATTTATATTAAATAATAGTGATAATCGCGTTGTTGACTTTTTTGGACCCTGCAGGTATCATGCTCAAAATGTGCTTGGCACTCAAAGTGTTAATTATGATATTTACATAGAAGAAAAATATATCAGATAAAGAGAACAAAAGTTTTCATAAATAAAATATGATTTTTTAAATGAATATTGAGGTATTATATTATAAATATGTACCTTTTTACTTACGAGATATACGATATACATATAATATAAAATTGAAAAGTTTACATTTCCGCAGTATGAATCTTCGCTCATGTTTATCGCTTGATAAAAGTTATAACTTTCTGTTTATTAAATAAAAGCCCCTATTTTCACATAGATAAGAATTAAGTACCATTCCTTTCAACTAGTTCATTTATGAATATATGCACTTATTGCGTGCGTGCACGTAAGAAACGATTCGTTCGCATGGATAAAGAACACATTCAAATTCTAAGCAAAAGCTATCCGCTCACCTGATAAACAAATTCAACATTGGAGCAGTGCTTCTCAAATCACCTGATATGCCATTAATTCTTACATATATTATAAATTCTAACTTCCTTGCATTTTTTAATGGTATTAGCACAAATCATACAAACTATTGCATATTAAACATTTTTATATCTTTTTGTTAAAAACTAAAATCTCAGGTTGATATTCCAAATTTTTTCTTTGTCTAACGTTTTTACTCTTTTTTTTTATCTTAGTCGTCGATATATTTATAAAGTGATAGTGCTTTAGCCTATTTAATAAATATGATTTCTTCTTTCCTTTCGTCTAACAATTCGCTGAGGCCAGTGACCGCTTTGAAAAGCACTGCTATAGACGACGTCCTTGCGCAGCAAGATACGCGTGACAAAAATCGGGAAAGCAATCGAGGCTTATTGAGCGGCGCCGTTCGATTCCGTTCACCCGTTCGCGACACCTTCGTGCGACCGGCAAACGAAACCCGGCACTTTTCCGACCGGCCGTATGACCGGCTGAAAAGTGCAACGGTAGGCTGAGGCTCCAACAAGGCAATTTACATCGTTCCGCACGGCGCGTTAATGGATT
Source organism: Aphaenogaster rudis (assembly GCA_003063815.1). Taxonomy (NCBI): domain Eukaryota; kingdom Metazoa; phylum Arthropoda; class Insecta; order Hymenoptera; family Formicidae; genus Aphaenogaster; species Aphaenogaster rudis. The sequence continues at coordinate 1,141,328 of NJRL01000023.1, read as the reverse complement.
CCCTTTCAATTTCTATCGAGAATCACGGATACCGGTGAAGCGGAGCAACGAGGCGGCGATGGTAACGGACAGGCGGAAACCGCACGATCTCGAGAATCCTCACGAGGAGAAAGAGACCAGTGCAAATGCATTAGAATGCGTCGCGTGCCTGGCGCAAAACACATTTCACTGGTACTGGTGGCTCGGCGAGAGATGCGCGATCGAATCGATCGCTTTCGTCTCGGTGGAGGAACAAGCCTGTCACTGAGCAGCATACTTTTCTCGCCGTTACTTTCCGCTTTGAGTAACGCTTGCCAAAATTTGCCGTATGTCACCCTAAAGGAGCTTTTGATAAAAATAGATTTTTAACTCATTCAGGAGACTCTTTTTCATACCTAATAGAAGCTTTTACAACTTGACTTATGTGTCGTACCTGTGGAAAACGCTATCCCTTTTTGTGAGCTCCCTTTCTTTCACGATGATTGCTGTGGTGAACAGCTCTATCTTTTAACGTTGTCTTGCGAGCAATACTTTAAATAGATTAAAGATATAAAACCCCACACAGCATGCATATCCAAAAGACGTCCAGAAGATATCCCGAAGATATCCTATCGCCTAAAGATATCTTCGGATATCTTCTGGGATGTCTTTGAATATGCATGCTGTGTGAGACTCTACCGATTGAATTCGCGGCCGACTTTCGATCGCCACGATTGAGCTATTATCAATAGCGGATCTTTGACCAAATCGTCGACTTTCTCGCGCGGTCGCGCGCCCATCTTTTCCTCTTTCTCGTCAATGACGACGTCGCGTTAGACGAGCCATCCACTGGGGGAAAGTGTTCACAGTATGTGTGACGGTTGCTACACGAGATCACGCCAATGAATACACAACATCGTCACACTTGTCCCGCCATGACGAATCCTTTTGACACGCTCGGGCCCACGGACAAGCGTGGCGAGCTTCCGCGTTGCGCGAGCGACTCATCGTTGATGCTTAATAAGATCTGAAGGACGACGAACAATTGAAATTGCTACCGAGGTACATTGCAGTCATATTTGGCCTGGCGAGTGCGACCAGCTGATTAAAAACATTAATCGATTACGAAGGGGCGCACAACAACCGCCGCGGCCATGCCGCGTTACTATTGCAATTAGCCTCGCACGAACGGATGTGATTCCCATAATCTCGCGTAATCGTGATTGGACGATCAATCAATTAAATAGCATTACATTATTAATTGCCAATAGCGCCACGGTATGAACAACTGAAAGAAACAAGTTTTGAATAAAAAAACTTATTTGAAATTATTTTGCAAATGTTCATGAAACATTATTTCAGTAAAGTTGAAATAAACGGTTAAAATGACAGTCTTAATTTGAAATAAATTCTTTTTAAGAATAAAAACAGTTGAGAAATAATTCTCTAAAAGACTTAACTACATTGCTATACTTATTATAATTACTTGTTGTTTCTTACGTCATTCCATTATTATAGAAACAATTTGTGATAAGATACATACTTTCCTAGCTAATCACATGTTCTTCTAGAACATGTTCTTCATGTTCACCTCAGTCTTATCACATGTTAATAAGGATAATAAGTGTAATAATGGCTTTTGACTTATAATTGATAAATAATTGTGTTCTTATCACCAGTGCTCGAAAGTATAACCTGTCAAATAAAAATGGAAAGTCACTGTGGAAATATATTGCGGTAATATATGCATAACATATGAGACATAAAACTGTAAAATAGTTCATCTCTTTAATGGCTTATAGCTTTACTAATTTTTTGAACTTTGACTTAAACCTATAAGAACATATTTTTAAAACTTCAAACTTTAAAAGAAATTTTTAGTAACTTAAAGAAACTTTTGTAAAAGAAATAGATTATATTCTAACCCTTCAAGATTGTCCCCTTAATTTGAAGAATATAAATTTACTTATTGTGCCTACTATATCAATAAATCATGTAAACTGTTATACTACTTGATTATTATAATAATACATTACACATTTATTAATCAAATAATTTTTAATATTATATATATATATGTATACACAAGAGTAATTTGAACTTAAACGGTTGGAACAGATTCTATTTCTCTCGCAATTTAGTAAAGTCATTAATTTAGGAACCTGTTTCCAGGGGGGAAAGCGCTACTAAATTTATGTACTTTACACAAATCATATAAGACTAACTAATACTTTTGGTATTAATATCTAAAAGAGTAACTGTGCGTTTCAAATAATACAAGATAAATAACTATTATCATTTTCAATATTAACATAGCATCAACGTAAAATGAATATAAAAATTGTATTCTTGAAATGTATACTTTATAAGTCCTCTTAATAAATATTTTTAATGAATAAGAATATTTCCTTCTTTACGTGATGCTGTTTGGAATATCCTCTTAAGTTAAAAGGATATTCTTAATTTGCGACAACTTTAGCGACAAAATTCAAATCTAACTTAACATCGCATGCGTGCGGATGTTCGTGGCATTTGTAAGTTTTGTTTGTAATTATTAATTTAATCTTTCTACAATGTCTCATCTAATTATCCATAATCTAACCTAACTATCCCAAATATTAAATAATATAGTGGTAAGAAAACATTCAGTATATATTCTTACATGTTAAGAATATCTCTTTAGAGGATATACTGTTTAGCGGATTCTCCTCTTAAACTAAAAAGATTCTCTTGGCGCTTATTTTAGAGGAAAATATTATAAAGATAAGTGAAATATTCTTAAGATGAGAATACAATTTTTTCGGTATAGCATCATGATCCGATTTTAAATGTGTGATGTTCAAGTTTAAATTGACCGAAAAAATGACGACTTTTTAGCATATCTGATCGCAAAGACGCCACCGCGAAATTAGGCAGTTGTCGACCAACAATGCCAATCGAAAGTTGGCCGCGATTTTCGCAAGCGCGAAATACCGGCATCGTACCGGCTATAGAAAGGGAAGTGCCAAGGTAAGACAATCTAAGAGCCAGTGAATCGTTGCTCATTGCCAAGGTACGTCAAGGTACCTGAAGACTGGGTGTGTCGGGACGATTATAATCAAAATAGTCTTGAATACGCGGGCGAAATCGAAAGGCAGGAGCAGGAAAGTGCGCGGTCCCGATATTGCACAGCATGTGCCGATGGCTGCGCCATATCGCAGTCCACGCGCATTGGAGCACGCGTTCGCTAAACGGTGCGACGTGATGGCCAGGAGAGCCTTGGGTAGATTCCACCGCGACGTTCACCAACGTGTTTAGTCTGGAATATTTTACTTTATGTCCATTTTAATAGACAATCCATAACGCTGTTCCGCCTTTTGCAAATTTGTCGATCTTCCGATATTTTTACCAACTTTTCAGATGTATAAATTAATACCAAAGATATGAATTCAAGTCAAAATAATTCTATTCCTCTAGACTGTGTTCAGAATTATAAACTGATACGATAAATAAAACTTTTTAATCCTTATTCTTTAGATACGCGAAATAAAATATTATAAATAATTTGGCAAAAGTAATTATATTATTTTTTGTTTTTTTTCTTTCCCTAGAAGAATATGACATATAAATCGTCCAAACGCAAGGAAGCGCTCAAAACATTCTTCATATCTTGTAAAGTACCGTAACTTAGCTAGCCTACATTTGTCCATCTGTGTTTTTAGCATTTGTTTATTCTATTACCGTTCGTATGTCGGTGCGGATAGAATGGTAACAGTAACGCCGCACTCAACGGACTGCATTGACCAATTTTCACCTCGACCTTGTCCATACATCAAAGTTTCTCATTGGGTTTTCCCACATGAATAAAGTCGTGTTGCGGAAGTCGTGTTTGCCCGTTGGTCTTTCCTAAGAATAGGCGTATAACACCCATAATTCTGTTCGATCGTAACGAAACGCAAACAGTCAAGCGATTTTGCGGTATCCTAGACCAGTTATACAGAGAGACGCGGAAAGAGAACCGAGCGGAGTCGGCGGCAGGCCGGCAGCGGCGGCGGCGACGGCAGCAGCCCGATCTTGGCTCGCTCGCATGCGAACCCCACCTAAAACCCCCTTCACCTTCGTCGACCGCGATCGGCGCGCGCGAACACGCGAAAGAGGGGAAAATTTCAACGTCACCGTTTCGCGAACTCGAGAAGTTCGTTACCGTCGCGCGCGGCGCCCGTCGGACTTGCACGACAATAGTATCCACCGCCTTGGCAAAATCGGGGAACTTCGCCACCTACTATCTTGCCTACTTCACCACCCGATCTCCATCCGCCACCTTTCCCTCTGTCTCTCTCTCCACCCGAGCCCGCGTCCGCTGCCACCGCCGCCGTCGCCGATCTGAAAAGGAGGTGAACGCGCGCGAGAGAGTACCATTGGGCAAGAAATTGGGGCAGGAGCCAATGGTAAGGAGCGCGAGGTGGAGCGATAGGTTTTAAATAGGTGTGCAGGATCCGTGCGTGGATACGAGAGGAAAAGTTGGCGGTGACCGATACCGCGGTGGCACCGCTGGGATTAAAATTCGGGTGATAAGAGTGTGGGGGCCCATTGCGGCGGGTAGTAGCACAACCTGCCCGACACTTACTGTCCGTTCGTTGTGGTGGTAGTTTCCTACCCGAGGGATACACACGGTCCGCGGTGTGAAACGTACCGAGAGGAGTGACGGTCCTGCTGATAGAGCGGCGAGCACAAAGTACGTCTCAGTCGACGCTGAGCCAGCAGTGCCTCAGCAAGTCCGCTCGAGGCGGTAGAGAGTCCTGAGAGAGTCGTCTACGATCTCGTTTTACCGTTCTCTCTTTTCTCTAATTCGGTATCCTCGGTAAAAGGACGGCATGAAGTCCTACGGTGGCTACCGGGCACTCATCGTGCTCGCGACTGTGCTCGCCCACATGACCGGCACGTTCGCCGTACGCGACACAAGCAACCAGGCGGCCAAGAAGAGGAGCGGTGAGTCATCTTCTTTGCTTTGGTTCTCTCTCTCTTTCTCTTTCTGTCTTCTGCTTTCGCTACTTACCCATGTTCTCCTCTTCCGCCGTGTTCGATCCCTTCCACCTTCACCAAGTTCGCGCGCCGCTCGTTACACTTCCTTCGTCTTGCAATCTGCTTCTTCTTCTCCTTCGCGCGACCGACACGCTGTCGAGTCCATCATGTATCTCGATCCCTTTTTTACACTCTACTTTTTCTCAGGCACTACATATATCCTTATATTTTTATCCGTCTTATTCTCTTCTACTCTTTTTTTCTCACTTCCTCGTTATGCCAATTTGCTCTTTTAAATGACTATTCTATATTTTAGTATTCTTTTTACATCAAATTTTTTTCTATTTTTTATTTTTTGAGATTAAAAATTTTTTATTTAGGTTCTTTGTCTTTTTCTATCTTTTTTTTCCTCTTTGCTTATAGTTTTTTCTCTTCTTTTCCTCGAGTAGATCTAATTAAGATATCGTCTAGCCTTGTTTCTTTCTTTCTTTTGCTTCTGTTTGCTTTTGCGCCTTTTTCTCTTTTCTTTCTAGTGTATTTGCCTTTTTAATAATAAATTTCCTGCCTACGTCGTGATCATACAGATATCGAAGTAACTCTCGGTTGCATATCGATAAATAAAGTGAAGTGTTCGATTGTGCAAAATGCGTAGGAAGATGACGACAAACTTGTGAATCACGGTGCTGTGTCTATCGAACATTGATTCAGGTGGCAAGTTAAATGTCCCGAGACAGAATATAATGAAGCTAACGTAATCCGGCGTGTTATATAGTGTGCATGTGGTTTGCTGCAATATGTTGCACAAAGATCAAAACTACAAGCGATATCTTGACATACGTGCGACTCTCGATACACCATCGATTTCTTTTTGTACTAGGAAAAAACATAGAACGAGTATTAATATTTTTTATTTTTATTTTTAAAGAAAGGCGAGATTGGAAAAAATAACAATAAATCAATTTTATCCGGTAAATTAACAGATATTTTACGTATGAAAGAAAATGATTATAATTCAACTGATATATATGAAAAATGTATATAATTGTACTTTTTGTATAAAGTTACGATTCAACTAGTATCTTCTTTTTGGTATTAGCGTTATTTTTGCAGGAATCTTAAAATATACCGCATATCTTGATTCTTAAAGCGTCCTCTATGCAATAGCGGTACTTAGACCGAGAATTTATGACGCTGGCTTTACATATGTACATAAGATCTTCAGTGATGACAAAATAAATCAGTTAAATTCGTATAAAAATATTATATGCAATACTTTCACATTTGTTGCTAAACATTTTAATATGTTTGTGATTAAATATATTTTTGTGCTTTTTTATTTTATTGTAAAATATACATTTTAAAAATGTAGAAAATTTTTTAAATCTTAAAAAGGTTAGAATAAACGTTCATGAAGTTTACTAAGTTAAATATAAAAATAGGTCGAAATGAATGAAATAGGTGGACTAATTGCGATAAATCAAATCTTTGATGCTACGCAAATTGCAGAATATAATAACAGTTTATGACTTTTTAATATTTTAAAGTCTTTGTCAGTCAGGTCAAATTAAGTTATCAAACTTGTTGTCTTTTAAAGTCTTTATCTATTTTTTGTCTCGAAAGAAGTCTGCCAGTATATTTACTGAAATGACAAAATGGCACGTGCGACACGTAGTACTACACCGTTACGTCTATCAGCTTCCTTAACCAAGCTGCTTCTTTTTTATTCTTAAGTCGGGGAATTATGACGACATGATTTCCAAGTTAAACAGCACTCGACATAGATTCGTTGAAAATGGCGCTTCCGCGAAGATTCGGGTCGTCGGTCGATTTTCAAGCAATGCTTATCCTTCGTAAAGACCAATTTAGCCGAGTCGTAACTGTAAAATGTAACAGACGGCCCACGATCACCACCTATGAAAATAATTGCTGTGATTATAGTAAGCGTGACTAATCGCTATACGTGAGTAGCAATTATTTTTGTAACTTACGGCCGTTCATGATTCTTCATATTCCAGTTGCGATTAATCCGCATATCGTTTCTCTCTTCCGATAGGCGTTTCATACCTATACGAAGTTCTACTTTCGGTTTCTAACGCGATTGATCGTAAAGAATTCGACATGTCCTATATAATACAAAATTAGATAAGGCGTCGATAATGCAGCCTTGCGTGACAATTGCAATTAACTGATAGAGATTGATGATGATGGAGAATGGCAGAGAGAAAGTAGCGAGTTCTTGCGCGCATCTTTAGTAAGAGATGAATTCCAACGCGTTTAATGTAGGGTGAAATGATAACCATTGTGTTAACAGCACCGAGAAAATAATTTTATACATTAGATTTTTATTTTTAAAAATAAATAGCCATTTCTTGTAATCGTAACGTTCACTTAATAATACCGTGGAAGAAAGTGATTAGCTTCACTAGTCACGTTAAGAATAAAATTATTATTCTATTTTTCTCGAAAAAAAACATTACTGTATGGAAATTAAGAAATAAATTATTGTAAGTATATTTCCATAGATCATTGCAAGATACTATTAGAAATTAGTAGGAATTATTTAAATAAAAACTGTATAATTTATCTTTCGATTTCAAGAAAAACAAATCTATTTTAAGAATATATCTTTAACTCAAATCCATCATCTAGATATTTAAAAAAATTAACTTTTAGTCTAAATCGGTCTATCTTTATTTACTGAAATTAATGCTCAGCATTTTTTGGTATCGATTATCAAAAGATCAACGAAACTTTGAGGAAAGGGAAAAAGATGCCGTTTGAATCAGATCTTATGCGAAATTCCCGTGACCCTTCGACATGTATCGGAGTTCGATCGAGAAAATATATTCGAGCATTGCACGGTGAGTTCGCCGGGAACAAAGTCGTGACTGAAACACTTCAGTATTCCCCCTCAGGCTGCCAACATAATTCGTTACTTCGTTATCGTCCACTCCTTTCCGCAATTAAGCGCACCTCGCACATTTGGCTAAATAGAACGGCGCAAATTGATTCGACGGTCCATACATTCCAAATTGGTCGATCTCAATTACCGCGGAACGTGAACGACGACGAACGATCGTTCCCAATCTGGGAATCCGGACGCGTTTCCGTCCTGCGAAACGCTCGCTCGATGTATCGGAATTTTTTAATTATGCTGCAGTGTGATTTTTATCTGTAAATCGAAGATTTTCTTGGCACTCATTAACGACTACTTAATTCCGGAATGGAAATCTTAGTATCCTACTAACGTAAACTTTCGAAATTTTTATGACTTTCGAAAAACTTCATTTTGGAGTTAATTTAACCGCATTTCTCATACTCATTAAAATTACGGTTGCGCGTGCTCACGCCCTGATATTACTTAAATGAGAAATATTAATAAGTACGTGATAATTAATTATTTTTACACGTAAAAGTTGAAGTAAATAAATCAAGTGCAAGTTTTTGCTGCATCGCTGAACTGAATCGAAAACAGATTTGACGTTTTCGGTGCCTCTATTACCGCTTCCCAGACTTGGAAACATGTACCATGAACCTCTCGAATGCGTTTGATCGTTATCGGGGCCTTCGAAACAAGTCCGGCGCGTGGAATTGCGAGTGTTTTCTAGCATAGCGCCTTCGTCGTTGGCATTGCCACCAGAAATGGCTTTTCAACGAGCGACTGGCGGCATGCCAGTGCATATAACAGTTCACCGCCGGCTAAGCAACTTGCTCACCTACATGCAGCAGCCGTTCACACGCCACGGGATCCTTCCGCTCGTGCATTCGTTATCGCCTTACATTGCCGAATGATTGTCAGATGGTACGGCACGTACGCCGACACCAGTTACTGTCCTCTGATCGAATTGCCCGATCACACAGAAATCGATAAATTATTTCTTAAGAGTACGAGCGAAGTTTTACATGCCTCATATGACTCTGCATTCCGTCTTTAATTTATTAAGATAAACAATTATGGCTGCGTTCCGATATTCACTGCTAGTACTGAAAATCTATAGTATACGTGACGTTAACTACAGATTTTCAGTACTGGCAGTGAATATAGAAACGCAACCTATATTAATAGATACGATAGTGCATCGCATAAAGCATGCAGAAGAATGTTATACTATCATATTTGAAATCCATAAAGCAGAACTAAGAAGAATACTAAGAAGAATACTTTTTGTTTCGGTATTTGATTAAAAAGATTTTTTGGAAACGAAATAGATCGAAACGAATGAGAACTCATTTCTCTTCACTTTAGTGGACTTCATTTTAATAGAAATTGTAACCTTGACACTGAATTATTAACATATTTATCAGTAATTAAGTCGTAAGAAGAGAAAAGTATAAAATCGAATCATTAACTCACAGACCGGTTTTTCCCAACGTCTAGATAAAATTCGTAAGCCAGTCTTCTGGTTTAACCTGTATAAGTGACTTCTTCCCCGCTATATAAATGTCTAAATTTATGTTTGAAGTTGAGATAGGCCAGTGAAATCGGTCTTCTTGTGAAAAAGCACATTTAAAGTAATCGCATTTTTTCAAATAACTAATTGGCAGACTAACCGGTCAGAGGTTTCTACCTTAAAAAAAAAAACAAATTTTAACTTGATCTTGTTTTGCGCGAAAGGAAAGTGAAAAGACTTTTTGCAGTAAATGCATGTAAAATATCTTATTATTTAGAGAAAGACATACACGTTTATATATAAAAAATACATCTTTATATAAAATAGATTTTTTTAATATGTCATTATTGGTGCAGTTTCTTTTTATTGTTTCCTAGAAAAATATCTGTATTTTAAAATTTTATACAACATGTTAAAAATTAATAGAATCTAATGTTTGACGTGTTTTTATACTATACGATAGAAAGCTATATACTTTGCAATTTTTTCATTCTGTTTATTTGTCTGTCTCTCTTTTTCTTTGTTCTCTAATTCTTTTGTTTTAAAATATAAATCCGTTCCAGCCACAAGCTTTGTTGACTTATTAGATCATGTATGTCCAAGTTGAAGTACTTTCCTTAAAAGCATTTCAAGTAATTTCTTATGCTATGCTCTCCCAGTTAGACCACCCATTAGGAACTATTCTGTAAGGCTTGTTTATTACATATGGCTGCCAATACTATACGTAACCAGTGGCCATAAGTAATTGATTGATTTACAACATAATTTTCCATCGTTGAAAGGGAACCGATTTATTCGGAAGTTGGTTTCTTTGATTATATATATATAATCATTAAGTATATATACATATATACTTAATAATTATTAGATAGCCGCCGCGCTAATTAAATTAAACAACTTATTAAAATTTTTGTATTTTTATGCACTATACGTGCGAATTTTATGAGCACAATGCATTTTGATAATTAAAGAGTGCATTATAAAATACAGCTTTTATTAATATCTATTAAAATTTATCCATAGGACGCAGTCTATGGTGCGTTTTACTTACGTGTCATAACGGTTTCCGAAAAAATGAACATTACATAAGTTACCCGAGTTATTCATAGGTAGTTAGATCCGTGTTCGAGTTTGATTACTCACTGCGATCCCGGAACGCTCGAATTCCGAAATTCTGCCATATCATCGTGAATTACGCTGCCGTTCGCAAATAAATTTCCGCGAACCAATTTGTATTAATAAAGAAAGTACCGTAATACCAGATAACTTTTTAGACGTCCGCATGCACATATCCTGTATATACATTTTTTCCTCGTTTACCATCCGATTGCTGAAATCAATTCCGAGAGTCCCTCCGTTCCATCGTTGATAGACGTAAAGCAACATTACAATTAGACACGAAACCCAGTAGTGATACTCAATACCAGCCGCTCGCAGCAGCAAACGGGGAAACGAGCCGTGAAACTACAATGATTCAAGCCGAGTTAAAAACCAGTATTTTGTCCCAGGATCCGCGCGTGCGACGGTGACGAGCGGTCGTTCCTTTTCACGGGCAAACGGCCCCGCGAAACGCGCGCGTCACTGAACTTGAGGACCGGTTCCTCTCTTTCCTCTCTTTCTCTCTGCGCTTCTCGTTACGCACCGAACAAGCAGTATCGTTACAGATGAACGAGGATAACGACCGTATAATCGCGCGGAGCGAGAATAAGATAGAAATCGCGGCTGAAGTTGCGAGTCGCGACCGATTTTCGCCATGGTATCGTCGCGATCGTCGTCGTCGTCGTCGTCATCATCGTCGCTGCTTCTTCGCGATCCATACGTCTGCCGGGGAATCTGGGTTAAACTCCGTATTCTCGTATCGTGATTCTAAACACTCGTGATTCCGATCAACGTCCTTCCTCCTCGTCGCGTCGCGTCGCGTCGCGTCGCGTCGCGTCGGTGGATTGCAATCACGGTGAAACCGCCAAGAGCGAACGTGCCTCGGGTACGTCACGCGTATCTCGTGCTCGAGTCCGGTCTCCGTCCGGGAAAATCGATTCTAATGGATTTCAAATTGCGACCGTATCTCCCTGCCAGAGCGGCGCGGATCGATCGTCGATCGAGGGGACCGGTTGATTCTACGGATAGATGCGGATCAGCTCCCCGAGCGACTGAAAGTAACGCTTCACCAATGCGCGCTCATTTAGTAATGCGATTACACGTTTGCCGGACGTAGCAGTGAATGGTGCATCAACCGATCGTTGTAGTGGTAATCTTCACCGTTAAAATGATAGTATAGGAAATTTCATTCAATCTTTTACTGATCTATATAATGAGATACCCCGACTCACACCCGTATATAATTTTAGTTCAAAAATTATTACTGTTTAATACAAAAATTAATAAAACAGCAATTATTTTTATTGCTGTTTCCGCTTAGAATTAACATGCGTTTTTAATTTTTTTTTAGATATACTAGTATTTATATTATGTAAAGTTTTTGAAGTTCAAGGGAGAGTTTTAAAGAGACTCTCTTAAATCGAAGCAGATTTTCTTCTGCGATTAGCAACACTCATTCGCTTTTAATGACTTAACGATTCACTGTTTTTCACGTGCAGCAAGTTTTGTAGCGATTTATCCGTACTGAACAACCGAGTAGCCAAGTAGCAATGCAGATAATTGGAAAATAATGGAAAATAATTGCCTGCTAGGATAGAGAGCAATAAATAATCGGCTGAATCATGAAGCAAACTCAAACATTCATTTCGGAATGCGCACCGTACTCGCTTCATAAATGAAGAACATTGTCTCTAACAGCTGGAAAATTGCAGCGATATCTTATGACGTGTACCGATAATCCGAATGATGTTCGCTCTAGTTCGTGAAGCTCTCCTTCGCCATTCCTAACGGTCGAACGACAGTTAATAACGAGCTAATAAATGCAACCGTATCGGCAATTAAAAGCACGATACTTATGTGTCAAAGTAATTTACGTGCGCATTTTAATCTGCCGTTTAGACGGCGTTAGATTAATCGATTGAATTTATGCTACTCTCGTTAACAAGACACGACCAGTCGAGCGCGACATTGTTTATGACACTTCTAAGTAGTTTCTATATGGAATCGGCGTAACGCCGAGAAAATCGCGACTTTCAAGCTTCAATCTAGATACGATGTATAATCAATCCTTTTACAGTTCTGCGTGATCTCCTCTTAAGGACCGTTTCCTTTGTTGGCGCAGGATAACTGGAGTACCAGTTATCCAACCCTATTTCAATGCTAGCAATCACGTTCCGATTTTAATTGATGCTCACGAATATTAACGATACAATTGCCGATTGCTGACAAATGATTAGTTCGAAGATTGATACAGCCAAGCGTTTTGCGACATATAAAATCAACGATATTTGCGTTAATAACATGGAAATGTTATGGATAAATAGGAATGAAGACAGAACAACAAATGTTTGATCAACAATTGTTTTCAAAATTAATTATTTATTAATGTATAAAGTAATATTAAAGTGATGTATTAAATGACGTTAATTTTGTCTGAAATAGAAACATTTTCTTATTATTCTAGTAGACATAAACGTTTTTAAAGGAATCGAACATATAATGTATCTCACACATGTATGAATTGCAGTAAAATAGTCATGAATGAATGCGAGAGAAGTTTCACGTTTTGCCGCCTAGACAAAAGATTCCTTAGACACGCTTTGCGTTACACGCGTAGTTGACTTTAATGACATCCGTTTTCGAAATTGGTAGCGCTGAAATACCAGCTCAGCACGCGGACATAATCGGTATCCGCGAATTCCTCGGGACATAACGATCGAACAATCAATGCGGATGAATATCGAATCGTGGCGATCGCTCGTGGCGCGGTCAATCAATTTACCTTCATCGATCAGGTCAATTAACTTTGCAGAAGTGGTACTTTGTTGCAACTCGAAAATCGCCAGCAGGCAGGCGGTCTTTTTCACGTAAACTGGGTTTCATTAAGTGGCAGATTTCGAAGCTGCGGCGATCAATTTCGACGGCTGGCGCGTGCCTGGGTTAACCATTTTAACACGATCTTTTTTCACTCCAGTTTAAAATCCAAAATATATTTCCAATGTATAATACTTTTCTACATCATCTTAGCTATTATATCTTTATTTCGAATGATCTTAAATATAATAATTATTAATATTAGTGTAAAAATAATACCCCTCCAGAATTTTTTCAAATAATTAGTTAGGTAAATCTTTTTATAAGAAAACGATATTTTTTAGTGTTAACGAAGAAGTTTTATTTTTGTCTTGCTATCAACAATTATTTTAATGATTTATTTTATGTTTCTGTTAGGAAATCGTAAAAAAATTATATCGCGAAAGCATCGCTGGACAAAAAACTATTATTTTTTAATGCTGCTTAATTTTACGATATTGTGGCAATTGCGAATTTTGCCGCATTATTGCAATCGTTTGAGCTGCCTTGTCGGCTCATCATTGTCGGTAATCACATTTAATTGTAATTTTAATAATTGCGGATTGATGGATATCAGCAAAAGCAATCAGGGCAATTCGCACATTATGTACTTAATGCACATAAAACGTTCGTGTATTTACATACAGATCTGCCTTTAGCTACCAATGTAATTACAGACTCCAGTGCGTGTTAACATTGATGAGATCCAGGGTGAAATGCGTTTTACATGTAAATTAGATTTCGGCAGATTAAGAGTTTGCTTTCCTCTCGCATGTAAAATGCATTTATTTTATGATCCAGTAGTAAAAATTTAATTTGCCTTTAATTGATGCTATTAACTTACTGATATCTCTATTCAGAAATTTCGCTAGCGCTACACGCCTCAATTATAGCTTATTTCTGTCAATAAGGTCTTTATGAGCTAAGAAACAGTTAAGTGGTCGGAATTAGCAACGTGAAAAAAGGCCCTTTATTTTTGTCGGCAAAATTCCGATGGCGAGTGAGTAACGGTTTTTGGGAGAAAGTTCACAGCATCGGGAAGCTACCGTCTCCGTCCGTGCCGATCTCGGGTACCACGCGCGGGATTCCAGTTCCGCATCGGTGGCTGATTTCACCCCATTCGCAAGTTTCTATACTCCGCGATTTTCATGCTTATCTGCATTTTTCAGGAGCTCCGGTTGTGGTGAGCCACAATGAGTTATCGTTTCGATACACAATTAACTTGTCTTTCCTTTTTTTTACATTTAAAACGCTGAGTAATTTTCTTGCAACACCGACTTCGATGAATTTTTTTCGTGTTTAAAAAAAACAACTCTGTATTCTATGTAAAAGAAATTCATGTCTATAATGCTCTCTAACATGTAAAAAATTCAAAATTTGCGAATTTTGATCATATTTATTTCATATACATAATATAATTTCGAGTGATTGAAATCGTTGGGAGAGGGAGGAGAAGCCAAATGGGACAACATAATAATTTTTTATTATTAAAATTAATAATTTTTATAAAATCATTAAATAATAATTATTAATTTTTATATTATTAGAAATTTACATTATCCCATTTATTAAAATTTTTTGATTACTTTATTTGAAACGAAATCAACTTAATGATTAATATTGTTATATTTAAAATCACATAACACACGTAATAACCGTAAAATATAATGAGCCATAAAATATAATGAAGCTAAAATAGCTTCATTAAAGTAAAGCGTCAATGTGAAAATTACACTTGATGTTAAACTTTTTGGCAGTCGTATCACGCGCAAGCATCGTCTAATTAGCAGTGCATAAAAGTTAACAGTGCGTAATGCGTTGCTCGTAAGAAATCGGAGAAATTCCCGCGATTCTCACCAAACCCCACACTTTGTGAGGCCATCTTTTTCTTGTCGACGGATAGTGCGGGCGCAATACGCGAAGGAATCAAGAGTATCTAACGCTTTATCTCCTTACTTTCCTTTTCCTCTTCGGTCAAGTCGTAAACGCATGTCTGAAACTTTCGAGGAATTTCCCGGTTTACGCGACGACTTCGCGCTCGAATTCGCGTGCGCTAAAAGGCATTTCCGGCGTGTGCAACGTCGCCGGTAAAAAGCATGACACTGTCTTCCTGCATCCTGTTTCTTAAATTTTTTGCAATCGTGGATATCACTTTGGCGGAATGCACGTTATATTTTGCGTAAAGCAATCATATCCTAATGCATAATGTCCGCTTACGTAAATATAACAAATTCCAAATAATTATATAATGACGCTATTTAGAGAAATAATTTCTGTGAAATTACTTGTTTAATTAGTGCATTTAAAAAAAATTTTTTTAAATGAGTTTTTTGTTTGCAACATTAATTTCTACGCTAAGTTGCAAACTACAGTTTACTTATTTTTATTTTATATTATAATCCTTTTATTATCATCAAAACATTACAAACTTTCAGAAATGAAAACTTTAAAAAACTCTTTTTTTTAATGGATCATACAATTAAATTTCCTTTGACTGCTGATATTTCTGCATGTCATTTATATTATGTACAGCTATTTCTTTTCTGTGAGATATTGCAGAAATAATCAATGAAATAGGAATAAAATAAGATCTCGTTAAAATTTATTAATTTTCATTTTGTACTATAATACACATTCTTGTGTATTGAT
Source organism: Aphaenogaster rudis (assembly GCA_003063815.1). Classification (NCBI taxonomy): domain Eukaryota; kingdom Metazoa; phylum Arthropoda; class Insecta; order Hymenoptera; family Formicidae; genus Aphaenogaster; species Aphaenogaster rudis. The sequence continues at coordinate 1,125,378 of NJRL01000023.1, read as the reverse complement.
TTCAAAATTATTAACGAAATTTTATATCGATTGTTTAGTATCTAAGAAATTGTTAAAACTTCTATGCAACCTACTTACGTATAGGTAAACAGCAAAAATACTTCCCGTATAGGTTTCGTTACACGTCCGGTCCAATAAGTGTTTTATCGCTGTACAACATAGTTATATCGTGTGATTTATCGTGTTTAAGTTATCAAACCAGAATACTGGGATGGAATAATTTCCATTTACTTTTGCTTCCGGTTTTATGTTAACGGCACACTATCGTGCATTTTTTATGTTATTTACTATTATGTCAGAATACTCGTTTTGTAATCCGCGTTTCATAATACGTTTCATTTTTCTTGCATGTGAGCTCTTCAATAAGCACTTACACTTTTTTAATCTATTATATAAATGGTAATGATATCTGATATATACGTTTTATTTTTAATGTATTAGCTATTATTACTGTAATTAATTAAAAACGCAAATAAATTAATAGAAAAAATTTTATTTAAAAGAATAATTAATTAATTTGGTTTTTTGATAGCAAAATTTAAAAAATTTTTTAAATAAAATTAGTCAAAACACTTAATTTAACAAAAAATTAGCACAAAAAAATTTATTTAAATAATTTGGCGAATGGTAAAATAATGAAAAAGAATTTAATAAAAATTGAAAATTATAGTATTTAAATATAGGTATAAAAATTAGGCAAATGAGAGTAACGGCGCGGAACTAGGTGCGCAAAGAATTCAACAAATGTAGTTACATTCTTTAAATTAAAAATATATTACTTCGTACGTTTCGGCTTCAATTTGAGCCGTAGGATACGTCGTTCCAAATTTCTGTATTGCTGAAGATGGCTCAAATTGAAGCCGAAACGTACGAAGTAATATATTTTTAATTTAAAGAATGTAACTACATTTGTTGAATTCTTTGCGCACCTAGTTCCGCGCCGTTACTCTCATTTGCCTAATTTTTATACCTATATTTCAATTTCGAGAGTCCTTTTATATTTTATTTTATAGTATTTAGTATCCTATTTTATAGCTAATTTAATAGTAATGAACAATATTGTTAATTATGCTTCTCCTGATTTAACTTCTCTTATTTTGTTCTGTTAACTTTTCCTACAAATTTTTAGTTTATTCGCGATTAATTATTCATTCATGCAATTTTATTTATGATGAGCCATTCAACGAAATATCATTTTGCTGAATTGTTCTCGGTCAATTTAATTTGCATATGTCAGAATGATAGATAGTCGTTAATGAGATACAGTCTGCTGTGATAATTGCGAGATAAATGCAAATTCATTGTAGCATACGAATGTATACGTCTCAGGAATCGTTAGGTTGCAATTAGGTGTAATGCACAAAGGGATATAATACGTATGTATTTGCTATGCCAACCTATCTAAGTTGAACGACGCTGAAAGGAGTTGGTGTGCCACGAGCTGCACGCGAAAGGCGTGTCTGAGACGGAACTTCGAAGTTGAAGGCGTCGAAGCTGAACGGAACGTGGTCCAAAGCGAGAGGAACAGTGAAGTACGAAACGTGATTACGTGCACCTAGCAGCGATCTCTGAAGTCTGAACGAAAGGTCTTTCGGACAAGCAACAGTTTAATCTTTGCCTCCTGAAGCCTTGATCGGCCTTCTTGCCACGCGATATATTTTTTGCAATTCATTCAAGCGCAACATCTTGAAACGTGTAACGTTATTTATGGCCATTGCTAAAAGTAGAATGTAAAATTATTATTAACAATTTGATGGAGAGGAAATTAGAAATGTTATAAGTACACAAACGGTGGTTGTTGTACGGAATTGAAAGATCAATCTGAATTTTCGAAGCGGAAAGATCTCTCAATTCTGTCAATAGTTTAATGAGACATTTAATCAATTTATATATTATGTTGCAATTTTTCTGCCTCGTTTCTTGATTATTTTTCCTAACGAGCAATTTAACGTGCCGCATTGTCAAGGAATCAAGGAGTAAATTTCTTCGAAGTTGCTCGAATTGAAGATCAGTAGTGATAAAAGTCCGATTATTATCCAGGAATCTTTGCGAGATGCAGTGGCGTAGACTGCTTCGAAATGAAGGATCACCTTGAGCCTTCGACTTCGCTCGGGGTAAAAGCGAAAGGCAGTCCGCGCCATGCACGTTCGACCCGTGATAAAAACAAATGCCGACGAATAAACTGACAAAGAGGCAATGCCATTAACTCCATCGTGAGAACAGGTGGCAACGCTTGAACAATGGTTACGAGAATCCGCGGTAGCTACGGCGCCGTCTTTGGAATGTCGCGAAATTATTATGAGCCCTGCTTTGTCCTCCGCCCTAGCAGAAGAGCCCTTCGCATTGTATTCGATTTACTTAACTGAAATACCATCAGTGGATAGTAACTCTAATTTAGCGCTTATAGTTCTCTCAATCAGAAGTCGATTGTAAATTTATTAATATCTCAAGCATGCCAGCAATAATGCTACCATAGCATTTAAATCGCTATGAAATCGGTAATAATGTTATTATCATCGTACGCGTTATGCAATCTTTTACAAGGCAGTTAAATCCGTTATACTTATTCCGCGGTATTCCGTAGCACGTTTTCTCTAACATTAATGGTGTAATATAAAAATTAAATAGTGTAACATAAATATACTAGCACGTTGTAATTAAAATAGCAAAACCAGTTCCTTTAACTACTAAAAATACAATACTTTTTTATTAACTATAAAGCCTTTGTTAAATTTAACTGATATTAAAAATTGATATATGGGATAAGAGATAAGTTTTCCGATAATAAAAAACCAGTTTTTAGAAAGGAAAATAACAATAATGAAATGAAACGTACAAATGTAATATATATGATTATCGACATGTAATTTTAATCTTTTTCAGAGAAATTAAAAAAATCTTATATTAAATAGCATATAATACCTCTCCTATAACTTATATATTTTTTGCAACTGGGATGCATATAAAGCATAAATATAATGCAAAACATAAGTATAATGAACATATAAACCATCTACTTATCTTAAATCTAATTCTAAGTCTTAAGGACGTAATAGTTATCTCATAGTCTTAAGCCTTTTCTCCCAACTTCTTTTATGCAATAAAAAAGGGTGGGAAACCGTTCTCCTCGATAACCGGCAACTCCCGACCGCTATAGTGTTAAGGAATTCACACCGGCTAGAATTTTTTTGTGACACCTCGCATGAAAGTCAGAAGAATAAAGAACCCTCTTGAAATTCCGGGCCAATTAAGCATTATGCCATCCGTCGCCAATCCGTCCGCGAAACCTCAAAATTCACGCATTCCGTCCGCCTGCTAATTAATAGTCGACCAAACCGCGCCGTGATGCTGGGAATACTATAGTCCTACAAGCCCTCGTAGCACTTGCCTCACTTCCTGCACCTAATGGGATACCGTTCGTATAAGTTGCACCATGCGCCGCCACGCCAGCGATATAATATCACGCGTGCAATCCGCGCGCCCGCGATACGTGCGTCCGGGTTTCGATGCAACAACTCGCACAACTTGCTGCGACACATTTCGCTCGTTTCGTTATTTTTCGCGCGCCACGATCTTCCTAGACTTGCGAAACCGTGCCACTTTTTGCGCAGACATTTGCCAATGTTTCTCTGACAATGAGCTTGTTGTTACGTGTAGCTGGTGCGCTCGCCGATGGTTACTTAACTTCGGGAGATGAGCGGATGCTCTCCAGTTACGCGAGAAAAACATGCGAAGAGACAGTGATGTTTTTTTTACAGCGTGCAATCTGTTTAACGAAACAAATAAAACCGAGAAAAACCTGTAAGTTTCTCATCTTTTGGAATAGCAGTGAGTTTAGAACGAATCTTCATTAACAATCAACATTTTATTATAACATTATTTATTATAAAGAACGTTACATTTTCACATCATCGTCATGTCAATCTGTTTTGTCAGAGCTATGATAATTCCTGAAGTCGTTAGTATTCAAGTAATTCTAGTTACTTGTCTAGTTGCAATTTTTTCCGAAGAATAATAATCTGATAAAATGTATGCATATAATTTACAGAGCAAACGCGCTACTAGAAAGCGTTCTGTCCGTCTCGCTCTTTTTATATTAGATTTTGCTAGCACAATGTACGATAACGGCGGCAGTATCATTACACGAGACGAGCGCTTTCAGGAAATACCGTCCACGACGCGACTGCAATTCCCGTATATCTTCCTTGTAACGTGAGACACTTTCTGTCGTATTTCCTATTCTTAATGCAAAAACTAAGAAATAACTGTCGTGAAATTTTCCGAACGTTATTCTCTTTTTGCATGAGTGACAAGGGATAGTGAAATAAGATAATAATAAGCGCTTATTTATGTAACAAAAGACGCATTTATAGCATTTATAGCATTATTAAATTTCAAAAATTTTATTGTTTTATTTACTGCGGAACAGAGGTGTTTTTGTGATCTGTTTTATATAAAAAAAAATAATCTCACAGTTCTGGTATTCAACGCGACCGCGTCATGGCACGCAAGTTCTGAAATATAATTTCCCAGAATAATTGACGATCGTGTTTTCCTAGCTTGCTTCGCTGCACTGGAACAATGCACATATTGCTGCCTACGCTTACTCATGATACTTATGTTTCTCGTTCCATCGAGAGAGTACTTAAAGTGCACGATACGATAGCTATCTCCATCGCATAATATAATTCTGTCTCATTAATCATTCATATAATTCATTCATATAATAGTTATATATGTAATCCATTCATATAAAGGAATTCCACTAAGAAAATAAGGTGTGTCCAAAAAGCTGGACATCATCCACTAAAAGAAATAAATAAATAAAATATTATACGATTATTCGGCTATTCTGAATTCACTTTAAGGGGTTTTAGATGCTTCTGACTAAATAAAATTTTAGTTAAACCATATATAATATAATTATTAGATTAAATTCTTTTTTGCTTTACTACAACTGACAAAGTCAACACGATCGAAGAATATATCATTATTATTACAATTGCTGATTCAATTATTGAAATTGTGATAGAACAATATCGAGAGCCTGTCGACGAGGCTTTCTTGAAAGTTTACATATTTTCCCCAGATCAGTATAAGAATTGGGCCGCGGAAAGCGAGCGTTCACAGCACGGAATGACGGTGAAATTCGTCCCTAATATACCGATCAGTCGTGACGAGGCAGAAAGCGAAAACCACTTATCCTAGCGAGGTTTATTGTCTGTGGCGGCACCCACACCGTCTGGGAGCGGGAAGCCGCTTTTTGCCGGTTGGCATCCTCCGCAGGAATAGAGGAGCGTGTAAAGCGTGGCGACGGCGCGGCGTGACGAGATCGGGAAAGTGCCGACCTGCCTGTCCTCGATCCTTGCCATAATCCAATCCGTGCTTCACCACACCCTCTGCGCGACTGCACTTCACGGCGTCTTCCGTAATTCGCGCTGATATGTCAAAGTGCAATCAGGTTCTGTAACTGCGTCAGATCGGCGCAATCAACGATTCTTTACGCGTGTTTTACAATTGAATTGGAGCCCAAACGCGAACGAGGCATCACGCGGCATCGATCAAGTCTTGAAAGATTTTCTATCGCGAACGATCTTTCATCCAATTGAATTTAATGGTTCTAAAACGACCGAGAGAGTTGTTGATTTTAATAATTATTTTTACGTTCACACACCTTTACTTGAAATAAAATAAGATGAATTGGTATCTTGAGATAAAATAAAATAAATCGGAGAATTGAAATATCCGCGCTTATTTATCATTGCCTTTATGACATAAAAATGTCCAGATTCTAATTGTTTACTGCTCCAATACATTTCGCAATACGATGCTATTTCTGTAGCTAATCCATAACTGCATGACTGTTCTTACGGAAAGATAAACGAGATATAACTTGCCCATGGTATTACAGCCTGACTAGATTACTTTCGATTGCCATTCAATATACCTATATACCGAGTGTCCCGTAAAGACCGGATCAACGCTTAAGGGTTATTCCTGAGGTTATTTGGAGACGATTTTTCCTCAACGAAAATGTCGAGGCACCAATAATTTTCGAGTTATAATTGATTGAAAATGAAAGGCTTTTTGCAAACTAAGCTTTATGGAATTAAAATATTAACAAAACTAAATTCTTCAGTTAATTTCAGGTCAAGTTTAATTTAATAGAATTTTAATTTAAGGCTTAGTTACAAAGATATATAATGGCAAAAATTGGGAGCTTGCAAAAAATGATGACCTCCCTCGACATTTTCGTTGAGGAAAAATCGTCTTTAAATGACCTCAGGAATCTACTCTTAAGCGTTGATCCGGTCTTTACGGGACACCCTGTATATATTAAATCATGAGTTCATTCCCAGTTCAGTTGATAATTCGATTAATACATTACGGTAACTTAACTGTTTCTAAATAAGGAGATATTAGCAAGCCTCGCAGGAATTTTTAATTTTGTTGAATTCTCTTTTCAGTATGTACGCTGTCTCTTATACACATCTAGATGTGTATAAGAGACAGAGGAATTTTTAATTTTGTTGAATTCTCTTTTCAGTATGTACGTAAATTTCAGCAATTTCTTTCTCGAATAGAGCAGTCGTCAAATGAAGCCATTAAATTCGATAAAGATTGAAAACCTTGTGCGCTCGACAGAGTTTATTGCATTTTAACGGTGGAATCCCGTCTTTAATGATCGTAAATGTATTCGAAGATAAGGTCTTTCACCGAATAGCGTGAAATATATCGACTAAATTGCTGCGCCAGCACGTCAATTGACTCTTTTAAAACGCCTCGAGTCTTTCCTCTTCCCTTTTCAGATTGTGAAATCGATGTTGTTTCTATGTTTACTTCGAGTAAAATTTATCATAACCTAAATCAACGAGTTGCTTGCAAATTTTATATTAAAAAATTAAGAATGTGTTTCTAAAAGTTAATAAGATTTAATAATGCTTTGTTTTATTATTATTTAAAGTCTAATGTATTTTGTCGCGTCACATAACGTAATTTGTCAAAAATAAATATACAAAAAATTATATAATGTATTTAATGCAATTGAACAAATTCACGATTAATAATTGCGAAACGAGTGGCGAAAATATTATTTTACCGTCTAGCGAGAATTGTTTATAATACCTTTCGAAAAAGTGGACTTGCGAACAGTACGAATAAAGAGTGGGTGGTAAGGGAAAACGTGTCACACGCCATGCAACTCACGGTCGTTTGCTCTATTCTGCTTTAAGAATGGATGTGTTATGAATCGGGCACACGCAACGAAGTCCCGTTGTGGTTGCTCATATATTTAGATGAGAAATTTTGCCTTAAAGAACGTCAGCTCGTGAGAATTTTTGTAGAATAATTATGCTACATAAATCTGCTTTTATTGAGTGTACAACAATGTTGTTTTGACCACGCAGGCTGCACCCACGACCAAATTTCGTAACATCTTAGCATGCAACACTTGATAGAGAAAATAATGCAAGCCTTTTTCTTTTTTAGAAAAAATATAAAATATTTTTAACAATATTAATTACTGCAATTTAAAAATATAAGTTATACATTTCAAAAATAATTGAAAGCCTTTCTTTTAGGAATTGCAATATGGCTTATGCATATGGCGAAATATGGTGGAAAGTGTTTCATTATACATGTCCATTAGTTTAGCTTAGGAAGTCAGCTATATTTGCAATGCTACTAGGTCGTTCGTCATGTCTTCAAATCCTTGTACATCGCGCTGGGAGAACTCCAGAGAGCCACGTTCCTTTAATTAGACGCATGCATGTACAAGAGGCATCGTTAGTTCCGACTCGTGCTCGAATGTTCCAGATGCGCGACGCGTTTTGACGCGTCGTAAATCCTGAGTCGTCCTGGACGCGATCTAGATATCCGTAATACTGATTATTACGTCGCCAGCAGCGACATGGTATCGGTGACACAGCGGAACGTGACGTGCTTGTACCCGGCACAATGTTTCAAGTAGCATAAGCGACTTAGGGAGCTTTCTCGAGTGGAACCTTTATACATCCGTTTGAGGATCACGCAGGAAAGCGGCGAAACTGGGACTTGTCGGAAATAAATTTAAATGCGACATTTCTCACTGGAATTCGGCGTTCTTGTTCCGGCAACGGAATTTAAGATAGCTAGATAAAATTTAGGACAATAAGTCCTAATCACAGATTTCTCAGCACATTTGGGCACATATATTTTCTTGGCACTTTCCGAAAATGTCTCTCGACACTATTAATCTCTTACGAAAAGAAACAAGAAAGTAGACAAGCATCTTATTACTACAAGGTGTACTTAACACTTTATTCGTTTTAGGTATCAGTATACTCGCAGTCTTTGAGTGACGATATTTATTCACTCTCTACTACTCTCTAGAAAGATATGTTAAAATATCATATGAAAGTGTAATTAAAATTAATTAGCAATGGAAAGTATTAAGGATTATTTAATAGACTCCGAAGTTAATCCGCTGAAAGTTGTACAATTTCATTGAGACAATTTATCGTTCATATTTCAATAGTTTATTTCTGCTTAAAAAAGTCGAATTAATATAAAAATCCATAAATGAAAGAAAAGAACGCGACAACGATTAAAGTTTCTCTCCTCCACATATTATACTTTATAGAGGATGCGTTGTATTACTGTTTCTCTCCTTCATATATTATAGTTTATAGAGAATGCGTTATATTATTGGACCCTCTCTGAATACCCAAACACTCTAAACATTCCTACGACTAATTGCTTCGGACATTAAATTCCCAACAAATCAGTAACGTCGCTATTCACTTTATCCAATTGTTCGCTCCGCACTGTACCGGCAAGCACATGTCGTGAATTGCATTTCACCGGAGGTGATTATGCCTCTTCGGAGATGCGCACCGGACATAGGCGCCCGGGTGAAATCTCTCTTATCGCACGCGACTACGCGTGCATTGACGACGAGCGCGAGCGCGAGACTTTTTTATCGCTCACGTAGCCCATTAAACTGACGCATCAGCTTTCCTCTTTCGGCTCGCGAGGATTGTGGACGAGGATATTGCTCTTTCTTCCCTCGTAGACAACACGAAAGTGATACAAATGGAACTACTGCTACCGACTACCGGCTTGTTATCGCGGAGCGATATATATGGAAAGCTTAAAATGTAGAGATTATAGGGACTTATATCTTTATCGCACTTCCTCAGAACAGCGATTTGTCTGTTGTGATTTCAAATTAATTGACTTTCAATGTATATTTTTTGCACACGATTATATATTGCTAAACTATATCTCAAAATTAAGTCATCAAATCTTGGCTTATAAGAAACCCCCCTGTCATGTTTTTACATTGTGATTTAACTATGTCGTATGGTATATTTCCTATGTATAGCGACTTAGGATAATCCGTTCTAAACGAAACATCGCATATGTGTTATGTTCTTTCTTATTTACTACCGGTATCGTTTTTATACTACATAATTCATATCACGCGCACCAATATCGTTGTAGAAAACAGCTGGTTGAAGAAACCTCTCACCTCGACTGGCTTAGTGGCGATTACGAATTTTTCTGAAATTTCGCAACCGGCTTTCAATCGGCAAACGTTGCGATTCTCGAATGCGTTAATTTATATAATATATATATGTAATTGTGATATATAAAAACCATATACACTGCCGTCGAAAAGTTTCCGGACAAAGGTATAAGTCGCGAAAAATTCTAGTAAAGCGTCTATTATTATAAAAAAAATAAGCCAATTTTATTCAACTAGTGAAAAACAAAAGAAATTTTATAAAAAGCTAATTTTAATTCACAACTCATAGGTACTTTCTTTTCATCGAAGAAATCACCTTTGACAGACAGCACTTTTTTGAACTTAGTTATAGGTCTTTTCCGGAAACTTTTCGACGGCAGTGTACATCATTATTTATAAATTATGATTCATTTATAAATGATGATATATACGGTCTGTTTAGATTGCTGTATGAATTAACTTTAATAAACTAATAATAAAAATGGGACAATAGTAATTAAGATAATAAAATAATAATTTAAAAATATGCCACATTACTCATATAAACAGCTCCAGCGTTACGTGAATTGTTTACTATTCTTTATCAACAATGATTTAAAGCACACAATGCTTTGGACAAGGTACATAATGGAAAAAAACCTTCTAGCTGAGTTGACTGAGCAATACCTGCAATGATTTATGGTACACACGAAATTTATCTTATCTTTTCATGATTTTTCTGTTGAGTTGACAGTACTTATATTTTAAAGATTTTTTATATAACTATTAATTTATTAATACTTGATCTGCTAAAACGTATTTTCATAATGATAACTATACACGGTACACGTTAAACGTTCTAAGATAAACTTGAGGTAAATATACTATGATTTTCTTCATCTTTTAAAGAAAATTACTCGATATTAATTATGCTACTAATCTCCCTCTCGACATTTGAGCTGTCCTCCGCGATAATAATTTCTTACTTTACGAAGTAAGCGTAACGTACAGTGAGAGTACTAATCAGCGTCACGGAAAAGGGATAGTAATGTAATTCGACTTGATCTTACAGGCCTTTTTTAAAAAGGAAAATGAGCTAACGTGTATGAGTTAATTATATCAATGTAATTGCTATGATTATCTCATTTTTTATCAGTAACCGTGCAAGGGAGAACGCCGGCTTTTGCAGCACGTGCTCGTGCGTACGTTTTCACGGCGGTGCATTTCGCTGATTTATTGCAGACAGCGAAATGGAATTATCTCGTTGAAGGGAAGAGAAACTGATAGACACGAATGCGTTCTCTTCTGCTTCTTACAACGTACATGATTTTCAGTAGATAGTGGTAATGCTATTGAATTGGTGAAGCCGAAACAATTTTCAAATAATTTCGAGAAAATTTAACACTTTATATAAATATATTTAATAGAAATTCTCTCATTACAGTTATATATTCCTTTTTTCGTATAATCTGATTTAACATTGTGTCGTATAATCTGATTTTATATCTTATGTCGATAAAATAAGGAAACGAAATCGATTTGCGCCATACATCGAAAATTTTCGAGCGTTGAATCTTACATCGTAAGCGTTTTTTAATGACATTATCGTCATGGAAATATGAAATAAAGGCAATTAAATTTTCCAATAAATTATACGTTTTGCCATACACATTCAAAAGGAATAAGCATCTTATATAGTTTATAATCGCGTATGATATTAAAGTGGAAAGTTCTCTTTTTCATGAAATTTGCGTTCACCTGTCGTGCGATTATACTTCACGCGCGAGTAGACACCGCGCCGTAGTGACGGGTGTCGTTTCTGCGGCGATCGCGTTGTATTCGCAATGATTCATGCCGTACAATGAACCAGTTGCGTCTTAATGAATAGGAATTAGCTGAGAATGGCAAAAGCCCGCTTTTCCCAGGTTTTATCTCAGCTCATGCTAATCGCCGCACAATAGTGCCTGGTACTTAGCGTGGTCAGTACTCGTGAAATCGACCCGTGTGTTCGTGATGGTACAATCCGCGAACGCCAATAAAGTTAATCGTGCTCCCGCCTAGCATCAATAAGAAATAAAGTATTTGCGTTCGCGATAATCAGATAAGAAGATGATTATTTAAACCTTTAATAACGAATTTCTATCGCTAATGCAAGCTGAACGACGCTAGAAGTGAGATTTTAACGCAAATATGTTTATATGACATATAGTTTGTATTCAAATTCAAATTTGAGCAAGCATTTACATTGATCCGTTAATTACATTGATCCAAATTAAATTTACAAAATTAATTATGATCAAGCATTCAATTACAAACAAAGTAGTTTATTATTATAATATATTATTATATTTCTCCGCTGGGGTAATGATAATATAGTGATGTGAATTGCAATTTATTTGTGTGTAGCAATTAATTATTGCAATACGAAATATATATTAAAGGATCACAACAATATTATATAAATCTCGCGTAGTTATTTACGCAACAAAAAGGTCGCGCTTGTATCTTTCTTCTTAAAATGTACGTCTTTCTTGCTGCTTTACATAGCTTTTTTCCTACACTTTCTACTTGTCTGGCAGGCATACAATTTCGATTCGTGTTACAGGATCCCGCTCGGCGAATTTCAATACGCACACATTATACCGTCGCGTTTCGCTATCGAACTATTCGCGTTATTATGCGCGCGATTTCTTTGCGGCTATCGTGCGGACATAATCGCGGAACCAATTTCACGAAGTCACAAGACGCTCATTGAAGATCGGATTAATGAGCCTGCGGGCTAATTCTCTTGGTTAAAGGTCTAAATTAGGCGACGATATTGATTAGGTGTTGTCGCGTTTCTTCGGGATGTTTAAGTTTTTTTTGCATTAGGTGCGTCGAAATCACGAATACTAGAAATACCGATACTATATTTTTTCTATGTTCTATTATCATTTCATGAGAATGATATCGTTTGTAATCGTAGGAAACGGCCTAGTAAAATAAATCAATGAAATAAGTTTAAGAAAACAAATTAATGAAGGGTAGTAGAAATATATATATAGATATATTATTATTACATATATATTATATTAATTCATAATTGTATATATATGTGTATATATATATATATATATATAATTAATAATGGGACACATTTCAGAATTTGTAATTTGTTTTTAAATTGTAGAAAAAGACAAAGATTTGTATGCATCTCACGCGAGTGACAGTATGAGTCGTGCATGGTCAACAGAAATTTTGGCCAATGTAGTACGTGTTCAACATTACATTCATGACGTGCACAACATTCTTAGGTTTTCTGACCGAAAAAAGATATTAATTATCTAAATCTTTATGATCGTTTTTTATGATCAATGTCATGATAATTTTTAAGAGAATATAAAAGAGGAACAGTTATATTTACAAATGCTCTTTTTAATTTATGAATGATGAGAAATATTAAAAAAAATTATTCAAAGAGGAATCTTTCGATATTATAATTATGAAAAAGATCTATTTTATATAAATCCAATTGTAAATTTTGATTAAAACAAAACTGCCTATAAATAATCCTTTATTAACAAATTAAAATATCTATTTTTTAAAAATGGTTTCAAGAATCTAACGGGAAATAAACCTTATTTTTTAGTTAGCCTAATTTAAATAATTTAATTTAATCTAATTTGTTACAATTTATATTACATAAACATACGCACACGAATAAATTTGTGTAACATATAAATTCCAGAACAGCCTATAAAACATGAAACTGTAAATGATTAAATTGGTCTTACTTAATCTATGGCGCGTTGATAGTTAATAATCATCTTAAACGATCTTGTTGTTGTGTCAATATATCTGCAATAGCTCTGCAGTTAACTAAGAACAAGTGCAACCGGTACACGGTACACGGTAAAGGTCGCGCAATGGAAAATGAAGGGGCCCGGCATAATAGGGCCAGACAGAAAGGAAGATCACGATTCGCACATCTATACGATGAAAAAAGGGACTATACCTAGTACCTACCTTTACGCGCATGTATGTTTTCATTGTGTAATCTCGGATCTCTCATATTTTATCTGAAAAGTATTTCAGCACGAGAATTCTCGGCAAAGAATGCATTGAAGAACACAAAAAAGGAAGAGAAAGCGGTACAAAAATGTCGCGTTGTTAATATGGCAGGCATTGTAGAAAAGTGAGCGAATTTTTACAAGTATGTCACATTCGTAAATTGTTAGCAGTGGCTTCATGGATTAATCATCCGACTCCACACAGTGATACGACGTGTTAGTTTAATAAAATCGTTGAGTACGTAATAATGCTATTAGCAGAGATAGATTTGTGCATCAACGAAATGGGATGATGGATAGAAATCTGTTGAGAACGTCCGATCTATTATTCTAAAATTATTTGCATAAATTGATCGTTAAAACTGAAAAAAGCCTGTTTCAATTTACAACGCTATCATGTGAACGCTATTTACACAAATTCTCAAAATAACTAAAAAGTTTCATGATAAATGACAGCGTGTGCAGTGTTGCTACTTTTTGACAGTGATAAATTATACTCTATGTAGGTCGAGCGTGTTTATCTTGAAGTTTCTAAAACGCGATAATAGCTAATAGCCAAGTTATAAAATTATTAAACAAGTTATAAAAATTATCATGTGTGAAAGTATTTATAAACTATAATAAACTCGACTGTATAACATGTACATATTTATATTTTATAATTGTGTGTGTGTATATTTAATAATCATTCTTGCCAAGAAGTAGCGAATATTTATAATTCTAATTATTTAAAAAATTATATGTTTTTATATATATGGTTACATTAATGTTATAATGTTGGAATATTATATATTATAGCATTTAATCCTTTTATTGCACGTCGCCAATAAACGATTTGCTTGATTTCCATAAACTGCAGCTATTTACACAAACTTTCCTCTCGTTATCCATTTAATACCGCATTATGAATGGAAATAAGAAATCAAAGTAGCAATTGAATTGAATCATTAATTAAATCCAATTACCTTCGTTTAAATCGTGACCAGATTTACAGTGCGCGAAGTAACGGTATAGGTTTCCTTTAGCGGATTTTTTCCCGTTTCCGGTGGCGACTCGATTTCGCCGTAAAAACGATATCGAGCAATGGGGGCAGACTTATATGCATTAATCAATTAAGTACCTTGAATATAACTTTCTTTCCTTAAGTAGTTGATTATTTTTTTTACATATTTTATGTGTTTTTCATAATCTGTGCGATATAAAACTTTCCTGAGCTGTCACATCTAACATCAAAAGCAGATTTGTAATACAGTTATTTGCAAAGTCTTTGAAACATTAGACATCTCTTGACTACAAACTTTCCGTAAATCTTCGACACTATTATTGGTTAAAGGAAAGCGCACGATGCCTCTCGGGCATCCTGCACATCCCTAAAAGATTTATAAGAAAATTATAGAGTAGGTATTCGAATCACGTTTCTGTGAAACTCCCGATATTCACATCTTTCACGTTGGTACCTTTTCAGTCGCGACAATATGAGTATATCGCCATAAGCTGTCGACTCATCGTGAACCGTTAAGGACACAACATCAAAAGCTAGTTGCAGCACAATGAAGAAACATACTAGCCATATAACACATTGGAAACCATCTTAACTGCAAGTATATATCGCGGCTTTCAAATTGGTCAGAAAATTTGTAATTTAATGCTGCGAATTGTGACGCTTTATCAACGATGATATCTTTACTCAATATATTTTTTAAGTTTATAACAGATAAAAAAGAGTGTACTGTAAAAACGTCATAATCTGTATATTTAGTACAGCTTATATACCCGCCCGATTTCGCCGTTCGTAAAACACAACATACGAATTGACAGTTAACGACCCTCGACCGTATAACTAGCAATCATACTTGCAAACGATTGGAAGAGCGTTGCATCCTTGTGACCTGGGCGGGCCAATTCGTGCAGGCCAAGGTTTCTAATTAATAGGTCGTAGAGAAAGGAGCCACTAACCGTATGATTCCGTTAATTAGCTTAGTTGCTTCGAGATAAGAACTCGCGTTCTTTTGCGCCCATCCTCGTAAAAAAAGCATTAATCGCTGTCGGTCACACACACGCGTTCGCCTACCTAAACCAATATCATATATTACGTATCATTACTATCGAGGTATTGATCTTTGCTTTCAGCGTCTAATACGATTAGAATGACACCGATCAAGAACTAAAACTGATACAAAATTTCAGCGCGTTGCTAGAGGCCATTTTCGCGAGCTCTTTCTCTTTCTCTCTTCCTTACTGTCTGTTACTGTTTTCTGCTAAGAATTATTTTTTATTTTTATAACATCACATTCGAAACGAGATAAAATTAAGAATTTTGTCATAACAGCACTATTAAATTTTTTTCATTGAACCCTATAATTATACTGCATTTTATACTATAATTCATGTTAATTTATTCGTACATCGTTTCGTGCGTATATATTTTTCGTTTTTCGCTTTTACCGAGTTTAAGGTTAAATGACCCTGTCGGATCTTCTTTACGTAACGATCGCGCGCACTCCGGGCGGGCCATTAAGTCGGTGTTAAACGAGATGAAGCTGGAGTACCTTGAGCGCGTGCACTTGACATTGGGCGAGACCGGCGGCGCGCCCGATGTACGGCCTTACGAAACAACCCGGTGGCTTTCCTGCCGGTCGTTGACTGCTTAATGACATCCTCTCTTTATCGGCCAAAGAACGGCAGTACCGTACGGCAAGGTCGAAAGACACCCGCTACTTTTTTATTACGTCCGCCATGAACGCGCTGATCAAAGATCTGAACCGTTCGGTCATTATAACGATACCATAAGAGCTATAAATATGAGAGTATTACAGTACATTAGTAGAAAATATCGCAGAGAAGTTTACAAAATATTGTTAAAAATTTAGTTGCCAAATTTCCTTATATTTAATATATGATTTCTGTAAATTTCATGAACTATATTTCAATATATTTATGCGCAAAGAGCCTTGTCAGATTTTTTGAAAATATTATTTAAAGGAGTTTTTTCTGTTAACAAGTATTGGAATCTGAAAATCGAAAAAATATGGCCACTTTCTTCATGCACGCACGTCTTTAACTTGTTATTTTATTCTACGAAAATATGTGTTTCTGTTCTTGTACAAAATATGATTTCAAACACCGAAAAAATTGTATTCTACTCTAAAATAAGCGCCAAGAGGATCTTCTTAGTTTAAGAGGAGAACTGTTAAACAGTATATCCTCTAAAGAGATATTCGTAACATGTAAGAATATTCTTACATGTTAAAATTCTCCTCTTAAACTAAGAAGATTCTCTTGGCGCTTATTTTAGAGGAGAATATAATTTTTTCAGTGAACAAGTTGGAGTAAAATTCAACGAATCTCATTATTAATTGATTACCGAAAGACCGCAGCAGTACGTGTACTCCGATTCGCAAAGGCGAAGGCGAAAGGTAATTTCGCCGGTGAAAACACCACGGATGCAGACGTAAGGAGGAAGTCTATCTGGATCTCCGTGTGCGAAACAGACCGACCACTCTCTATTTCCGAGTCAGCTGTCTCAGACATCAGCCATCGAAAACTGTGTCACGCTTTCTGCATCACTTCGCACGTAGACAATCGGTCAAATCGAAACAAAATCGATTTTGCGCGGGCGGTTGGCGATCGTCGCCTCGGGCAATTGTTATAAACGGGACTCGCCTTTTCGAACGAAATCTTGCAAAGTCGAACTCAACTGTTTTGTGACGCTGACTCGCTTTAAAGCAACCATCTCACGAAATTGTTCGCGATCGTCTAATCTAACAACTATATCGCTAAATAACGATAACTAACGACTATATCGCATGAGTTAAATTTTATTGAAATTGGAAAAATAGGATATAAATATTATTTTGTCAAAATCAGGTCTCGCATTTAGCGTAGCGTAAAATATGAAATGCGGATGTTTTCCTGTGTGGGTCCAAATGCCTCGCGAAAGCAGTCCATTAAGTGCAATCTGATCATAACAAAAAGAATTACGCTTCCGCGTACGCCAGTTAAATCTGAACAACCCACCGATGGCTACTGGGAAGATGATCCTTCTTACTTATGAGTCGAGCTGATGATAAATGAGTTTACATGATAGTATATCAGCGAAAGGACAGGCTCGTTTATAAAGTGTTTTTCTGTGTTTGTTTAATTAATATTTCGATTAAAAAATGTGACAAATACGTCTGAAGAATCAATTAATTATACGTGTGTTACTTATGTGCCTTTTTTCTTTTTCGTGTAATTTACGTCACACTGTGTATAAAAGCTTGACGCACATTTAGCGTTCCTATATATTGATGATATTTCTCGATGAACTATTATATTTTCCAATTGTTCATATCTGATTTTTCTGATTCAATTTTTGCTGGAGAAAATGTCAGAGTACTAATAGTTTATTTATAAGCTGATAAATTAGAAATGAAAGTTACGAATTAAAATATGTATTTTAAGTTTAAACGCCTTATATTTTTTGTTAGAATTTGTGATTTAATTAACAAGATATTTTTGTATATTGTAAAGTTAAATTATTATGAAAAATAATGTGTTTTTTGAAACGTTTTTAAAAAAAAAGAAATTAAATTAGTCAAGAAATGTATAGATGAAAAAAGGTGTAATGCATCCGGCATATCTTCGTTATAGTAATGATGATGATCAATTTTGTGCAATAATTCTATTTGCGTGCGACGCATTTCCATGTCGTAACAATGCGATTGAAACTTTCTGTTCAATCAATGCATTATATGTTACAAAAGACGCATGTCGCTTGAATATGACATTTAGATGCATAAAGCAATCAGTATCAGATTATAAAGAGAAGAATAGAGGGCAAAGAAACTGCATGTCATATTAAATGATATTGACGTAGAGGAATTAATCGCAAGACATTTTGCCTCCAACGCATTATAATTTCATATGACCTAAAATCAATAACATTATTAATTTTGATTCTCAGAAGATCGCTTTCATTCTCACTTTCTTTTATTCACTGACAAAAAGTGGTTCCGAAAGTATTAATGCATGATGGCACTGTAATATTTCATTTATAGACAGAAACATCGCCTTTTTCGATAAGAAAGAGAAACTTAAATGCTCTAGGGTGAAATTTTTTATATATATTTCTTATATATTTTTTTATAATAACTGATCAATATCGCAAATTGCGTTATATCTTTTCACAAATAAATAAATCAAAGTAAAAAATGAGTTCTATTATATATGACACATAAGAAGCAATAAAAAACAATAATACAATAATTAACTAAATATTTTCAATAAATTTAATTTAATTAGGCAGCGTGTTCCCTCAAGATAATTAAAGCACATTTTAGTTTGCAAAAAATTCGATCAATTACATGATCGAGAAAAATTTTGCCGGGGCCAATAATCGTATCAATCGGTTTCGCGTAATTTCCCGCTTCGCGCAGTTCCTATTACATAAGGTCTTACCTAGACAATGTAACCATTATTATGAAATTACGGAGTTCTCCCGTGGGAGGGAGGAGGAAAGCGTTTGCTTTTGCATAACTTCGCAACGATTAGCGTTGCGTTAAATAATGCGATGATGTACAACGCTTCGGGAAACTGTTCCAGACGGGCAAATGATACGGCATAATACAAGGCTACACATAATTCTCTATAATCAGGACTTTACTGGGCTCGTTCGCTCGCGGACAAAGGACGAAGTGTAATCTCGTAGAAACAAGCAAACGATCGAACTATCGCTCGTTTCGCCGGCAGACGGATGAAAATGAGAAAAATATGAAGGAGAGAAAGGAATAGAGTAAGCTCTCTTTCCCGACAAGTGGCAATGACCCAGACGTAATTATGCCATTACGGGATGTATAATTCATACACCGCCCAGAGATCCTATATCCGATAAGAGCGCATATTCTGTATACCTTTCAGCGAATTATGCTCTCGAATAGATGCAATGATTGGGTCGAATAATATCGTTTGTTGCAAGACAGCTTCGAATAATCAAAATGCCATTGAATGCATCTAAATTATTTAAATATGTGATTTTAAAAGCATATGATTTAATAAGAATAAATAATAGGTAAGCAATATATAATAATTAATAAACAACAGTAAAAAATTTTCTCATAAATATCGAAAGTAATAAAAATTTGAATTCGATCTCTTTCTTTCCTAGCAAAAATTATTATTAATACACATCCGTCTAATTTACATAAAATTTCTTAGTAAGTAGTCTCGAATAAAAATCCTTATCCTTAATATATGAGGGCCAAATGAGAAACTTATTAAAATTCGTAAAGTAAAACATTTCACGCACAATGTAGGACAAAAAGAAAACATTACACAGAGGAAAAAACAAAATGTTGGTAATAGGTGATATTAGTGTTTGATTATGGTTCTACAAGATTGTAATCGATACTTTCTCGCTGGGCTAACTGATAACATTCGCATTCTCGACTTGAATTGACGTGCGAATTTAATGACGGTTAATAACAATCATATAGCGATAATAGATTGTCCTAGATACTCCCGCACAACGGGTAATTTTTGTAATTTCCATGAACGACACGAAAAAATGAACTTATGTCTCATATTAAACTATTAATTTTAATATAGGAGTTATGACTCTGTCTCTATTGCGCTATCTATTTTAACTCTAATTATTTTTGTCTTATTATATAAAAATCTTTGGAATTTTAATTGAAATAATTAAATATTCAAATCACATTTATAAAAATATATATGTATACATGTTATTTATATATAAATAAACTATTTTTATATTATATTTTATATTATATTATACACAGTTATTAATATAAATTTATCTGCAAAATAGTTTTCGACGATATTTTAGATATTCTACTTCCAAAACATTTCAAGTAATAACTGTAATAAGGCATAAATGTGTTTTAACATGTTATATATTTTGTTAATTTACTTGTCAATAAAAATAATTCTTGTTTTATCATAATTATATATTTGAACGTATATAATGTATTCTTTATTTATATAAAAGGCACTGCTGTTACAAAAAGAAGAAACGATGTTCCATACTCTTAACATAATAAGCAAACGAATCTTATCATAGTCTTGTTAACATAGAACAGAAATGTTTACGAACCGTGTTTGCGAAGCCGTGTAAGCATTAAGCATTATTTAATAACAAACTAGGCACAGGTAGAGATTAAATTCTCATGACTCCGCAAGAATGTGGCTCCTCATACCACGAGTTTTGCTTCAAATCCATTAAACAAAATTGAATGACACGTGATTTATTCTGGTACAAATTTAGTAACAGTAACCGTCGTGCTCGTTTATGTATAGACAACTCCAATCTTCTAGTCAGATTATATTTTAACGATAAATTCTTCGATCAAAATTCAATTTGATTTTTATCTCTCTCTTATATTGCTCTCATATTTTTTAATTATTAGAATCACGTTACATAACAATACTTCTTTATTCTATGCAGCTTTTTGTTTGGTTAATGAACAGAAGCGGAAAAAGCAACGAACGGTGCATAAAGTTCAATGCAGTAACGCAATAGCGCGGCTGACATTAATTGGCTGGTTCTACTGACGCGTCTGCAATAAAGACGCCAGGCATCGGCTGAGCCAACCAGAAGGGTGCATTAGCCGTGCAGTCAAACAACCGTGCAGCGCGACGCGTGCATCTCGCATCGTGATGCAGCGGTATCCTCGGACCAAGACCTTCGTGTCTAGGTATTCGCCGGGTCTGCGAGCGTGACGTGATTCTCCGTGGCAATTACCTAGCGTCTCTCTATAGGCCGCGTAACAATGTTGCGGCACAGGCCGGTTACTCAGAGCTCCCCGTAGGTCGATCCGCAAATAGAGATATGTAACTTATGCACATGTTGTGAATATCAAGATCGCGGCGTTGCGTTGTGTGGAAACGGAATATGTTTACCCAATGAAAACGTGTAATGCTATGCATCTGACATTACGCAATGTGACTCCTTTCAAGATGCGTTGCAGTGGAATTTATTTAAAGGCTAGATTACGAGGCGAGATGGCATTAACCCTCGAATGCATTAGACAATTTCTCGCTATATATATAAAAATATATATATATATGCAGAATTATGTATATAAGAATATAAATGTAAATCTAAGATACATCTTCCCAAATAAACGTTTGAATGTTACTCAATGAATTCAAAATTTAGAAAGCCCCAAGTGTCTCGAGCTATGCTATTAAATAACTAGTCAAGGTAAATGAGACATAAAAAATTGGATGAAAACTATGTATCCTGATTGACCGTGCCTTCTGCTGTAATTTGCAGCGTACCATGTACGCGTTATTACTAAAATTTCACTTTCTCCGTTGATCTTAATAACAAAAGGCCTTAACGTAATGATCCGCTCTTTATCATTACTGCAATCAAATTATTTCGTTATTACATTTCACGTACACGCCTCTCAAGTACGATTGCATTCAGATTGTTGGGAAAATTTCACGTTCATGACTAACTGACTCCTCATAACGATCAACATACTCCGCTTTTTCTATATCGCAACGGAACATGTAAAAGCGAAGGTCAGCCGCAGTGAAACTTAATTAAAATTAGACGCGCATCAAGGAAATAAAATATCTCTAATAAATTATATTAAACTCAAATAGAATAATTATATAATTTTTTATCTTTCATGTGTCATTGACAGAATTAAGATTTCAGCCTCTTGTATAGATTTCAAATTATTTAGTAATCAAGGCTGCTATATTCGTGTATTGCATAACCACAAAACACAACTGATATACAACTGATATACAACTGAGCATCAAAGCTCTGTTTTGCAATACGCTATTTCCTATCTACATCATCTGCGTCGTGTATCTGAATATGCTTAAATCTTATCTCGCGTTCATACGAAAAAAAAGTGGCTCCTTAATTATAATTATTATCCCATAAAAATAATTGTAATCATAATAATCATATAATTCGTAATTATCGGTCCTTGTTCGTCCGAAAAGCGACGGAAGAAGACGTAAAAGCGTCAAAAGATGATCGGGCGTGATAACAGCCGGATATTATATTAGAAACACCGCCACTCGTCGGCAGAAGGGAAAGTCATGGGAATATTTTACGATCGCAATCTATATATCGTGTTAGGCGAGCGGTACCGATAATTACGGTACTGCGAAAATTACAATGCGTGAACTGGCGTCCGAGTCAGATCGGCCAGCTGCTCGGTCGGCGGAAAAAAAGAAAAACTTCTCTGTTCCTTCCTCGATATATCGGCCGATTCCGAGGGTGGAGTCGGAACTTGGTGTCGCGCTCGCCAATGAAAGTACCCTATCGCGAATCGCTCATGCGAGCATAAATTGCGGCGTGGGAGATAACACGATCGGAGGAAACTCGCGTTGGCTAGGCTACTTGAACTAGGAGTTAGTAGGACGATTCTGACGATATTGCCGACCGTGAAATTTATTCCTGTATGTGTGCGTAAATAGGTACTTCCGGCGGCAACAACGACACGGTGGCGGGAGGTAAGCCTTTCTCTTATAACGATCGCTCAAGCGAATCATTTATTTAAGTGGCTCGCGATCGTC
Organism: Aphaenogaster rudis; assembly: GCA_003063815.1. Taxonomy (NCBI): domain Eukaryota; kingdom Metazoa; phylum Arthropoda; class Insecta; order Hymenoptera; family Formicidae; genus Aphaenogaster; species Aphaenogaster rudis. The sequence goes on along the minus strand of NJRL01000023.1, from coordinate 1,102,299 downwards.
TTATTTGCGCTACGGAGGCGCTAGGAAAGCAGGTGTTCGCCCGCGGCTAACGCAATCGCGGTAAGGATCTTTACAAACGACGATGAGGATCAAGCGAGAACATCGGCTCCGATGCTCGGTATTAATTATCGATTAATTGCCCGGCCACGTCGAGCCGCGGTAAGGCGTCAGGCAATCGCGTTATCTCGAGGTCCGCAGGAGATCGTTCGGTTCTAGCGGTAAGTTGGTAACGACTTTATTCTTGTTTCGGAGATAAATCGCACGGAATCGAAGCGTTGACTTTCGAAGACAGATGAGCAATTAAGAGGAGCAAAGGTGCGAAGTACTTTTCTATCTCAACTTAGATGAACATTTAGATAAATGGACGTTAGACGGAGGAGCTTATTTCCAATATGCGACGAATCTTCTATCATTCCGAACGCATTAAGATCTCTTAAATCAGTCCGGATCGTGGTGACCACGTGGATATAACCGATCTTCCATCAGCAATTGCAGTGCGGTAAAGGCACTTTTGGACACTTTCGCAGCCTTCCTTAAGGGATATCTTTCACGTCAAATGGCAACGGCAATCATGAGGAGAGATATCTCTCTCGTCGCGCTTAATCTTCGGTTTAATAAGAGAAACACACGCTTCTCCGCAGCGAGTACTTTAATAATGCGCCGATCGAGCTGGAAATTGACGTACGCTAATGATGAATACGTTCCCCGAGATAATTTCTCCTATCTCGATGCACGTGGCCGCGACTAACTTTCGTATGTCATGGGTTGTAATTTGAAACACAACTCCGCGCGGTACCGGAAAGACCCTCCCTCGATTTGCTCCGCAAATCGTTGTTATTACGTCCATTAGCGCAATCGAGGCGGCCTTTACGTGCCGTCATTACGTACCGATCTTAACGCGACCGCTCCTCTTGTCACGTCGACATAATCTCTTTTCCCGTTTCTCTGTCTTTTTCCATCTCTCTCCGTTACCCGTTCGCACAAGCATATCGGCACTGCACAGGGAGAACAACTCTTCGAGCCGTTCCATAAGATGAGACGAGGGCAAGGACAAGGCCAAGTTTGCGAGCGGATCATCGCACTTTCCATCTGCGTTCCCTCCGGCACTTCTCAGCTGAATCTTTTCAAGTAACCGCAAATTGCTTCGCGTAAACTTTGTTGTAATTGAATCTTTTTTTTATTTTGCGAAAAGATTATTTATATATATATATAAAGGCACATTATCAAATCTGCAACAGAAAAATTTTTTAATGGCAAATCTAGATTAATATAAGAATTTTGTTATTAAAGATCTGCAATAATATATATACATATACACATATATATATTGCAGATCTAATATATATATAATTAATATATATATATATATATATATTATATAGATAGATCATATATATATTATATTGTATATAGGTCATATATATAGTTATTTTTAAATCAAATTGCTGTAACTCTAATAACAAAATTCTTACATATATACATATATATACATTGGCTAATAATCTTTTGTAAATCAAGTTTCTTATAAATAAAATAGTAATTAATAGTAATTAATAAAATAGTAAATTAATTGAATAATTAAGCCTGCCAATGTCTTCGGAACGTTTTTTGCTCACAAAACGAGAACGAAGGACTGCAATCAAGATGCGACATTAAGCGTACCCGACTCGATACCGTCGCGTCATAAGCCGACTGTTGGCATTTTATTTGAACTTTCACAAGACGAATCGCAATCTCGGTCTAGCGACTCCCACGGTAAATATCAATAACATGCATACATGGTGAGAAGAAAATCCGATCCTTCTGCAGTGCTCAAAGCGGATAATGCTGAGATTTTTCTCATTCGTGACTTTTTGTGACTTGTAAGTGCAATCGTCGGAAGTAAACATATTTCTTCTTCACGCAGACGTTAATCACTTCACACTTTCGTTCTCACTGATACGATAAATCAATAGTTCCGTAAATATGAGAGGCTCGCGTAGATCCTTATCTTTTACAATTTGGCACGCGAGCATTTAACTGCTTGAAACGAAAGTACACTTTTATTTATCACGCGATTCTGAGATTCCGCTCTCACTTTTCATTGTTTGCTTATAAAAATTGCTTTTGTGCATCTTGTTATCTTTAATTGTAAGTTCATACCATACGGAAGAAATAGTTGTCGAAATTAATCCGTTTGAATCGTTGCATAAAAGTGATGGTATTATCCAAGATTTGCACAATTTTATTTAAAGTGATCTACTTTATTTATATTTATATTTTTCCAGAAATAACGCGAACACCCGTTACGTGCACTTCTAATCCTACTTACACGTAAAATATCTTACTACTGCGATATTTTACGTGTCTCGTTTGACATTTAGTTGCATTAACTACCGGGAGATCATTAGTTATACTCGCCTCGACCGTCGCTCCTGATCTCATAGCGGACGACAGTGCATCCACACTTGCAAACGACAATGCTCTATTGCTCCGAAAAAAATATCAATAAAATACATGAAAATACATTCACTAACAATTGTGATATTTTGTGTAATTTTGCAAATTTTCGCTCTGTCATATTTTCTTAATATTGCTTGTGTAATTCGTTTCACAAATATCTTTAAATACTTTTGAACATACATGCTGTCATGAAACGTTTCCTGATGCTGGATGGCTGGTTCAACTTTGTCGAATGTGAGAAGGGGTCAAAATAAAATAAAATTAAATGTACGAAAAAAACTCTCTGTTCTGAGTTTAAAAGTGTAAATTGAGTTGGTTGAAAGGCGTTTCCGTTCAGTTAAAGTAAGATATCAAAGATAATTAATGGGGCGAGCGACCGACGTCTCTGAAGGGTCTTGCCGCGAAGTTAATCACATGCCTGCAAAAATGTACATTATTACGCAGGGTGTCGAGTTGTATGAAAGAAAAGGGAAGGAGACGTGAAGTGATCGAAGAAAGTGCGGCTGACAAGACACGCGCGATCGCGTGCCAATCAAACCGAAAATGAGCTGCATCTTCTGCTCTGATGCTAAAGAGGCAGCTTTATTTCTTTAAATGCAAATGACGTTTCCTTTATAAGATTGAAAGTTGAATGTATCGGATATGAGTATTGTAAGAAATAAAGAAAGCGGCGATCTGAGGGCGGGTGTGTTTTATTATCGCAACACAGGGTGAAACCTAAAAGAAATTTGACGTTGACGATATAATAAGCATTTAAGTTCAGAGAAGAAATGAACTTTTAAATCTTTCAGACACTATGACTTAAAAAGAAATTGTAACCATCTTTATGCCTTACAGGTTTAAGTTAAACAACCAAAATTCTTAAAACAATAAGCAATTTATATATTATTCATGCAATAATATATACATTGCTGCTGATATAAAAATGAAAATTGCGATATTAAGAAAAAACATAATGCTCAAAGTTTAGCACTCAATTGTTGAATTTGATGGTTTTTCCTTAATGCTTTCACCGATTTTTCTAACTGCTCTCCTGGCGTAAACATAAAGAAAAAAAATCAATGCCAAGCAATCACCAAAGCACGCGGAAAAGAAAATTATGTAAATTACACGTTACATCGTATGCGAAGCAATGCCGTGTATTTGTTTTGTGTAATTACACGAGTTTGATGTCAAGTTAGAAGACCAATACTCTCGCAAAAACTCGAGTTAGTAGAATATATATAATTAACTCTTTGAAAGTGAGTTCTTATTGAAACTTGGATAGCTCATTGCAAGGGAGATCATCGATTTGCGCTTCGCGACATTTGCTACGGAAAACCTGCAACTTGTTGACCGTTCTGCTTTGGTACGTCTATTCATAATCGACCAGCCTTACGATATTATATAAGAGCGAATATATCAAAGTGTAGAATATCAGTTGACTGCGCGCAGAAGTCGCTCGTTACATCAGCAACGATTAGGGACAATCGCGAAAGCATCGGTCGTGCCTCAGGATGTACCGTTACTCGGAAACCGGTCGAACAATCGTGGCAGACGGTAAAAATGGCAGTGTAGCGAATTAATTGCCGCGCGAAAGGAGCGGCGGGGCAGCGTGAAAGCGCGATTTTGTCTTACTTAATTCATTGTTTTTTTTCCTTGCACAACCGCGACTTCGCGCTTACGGCTAAGTCGTCTTACGACAGCGCCGTCACCCATCTCGCCCGGTATAATGAACAGCCAAGTCGCGAGGGCCGAGTCATTACATGCTCGCATTATGCACTCGCTCCAAATGACGCGACCGAGCTAGCACGACATTGCCTCATCGCCTCATTGTCATCGTCGCAGCGGGCATCCACGTGACGGTTCCTACCGGACGCGCAAGTGGACCTCCCACGGCGAAGATCCGCAAATCTTTTGTCGTAGACTCTCTTCGAACATTTTAAGAAACCTGGTGCTCCGTCGTATAATCATTAAAAAATTTATGAACAAAACACACAATGTATCTTTTCAATAGAAATTAAATTCGTAGATTTATATATTATTTATTTTTGCTATAAAATTAAAATATTATATACTATTAAAATATATCTACATTTTACAAAATTTGTAATGTAGATATATATTTGTATATGTTAAATCTTTATGTAACACAAAATAACGATTCTAAAATATCTAAGCGCGTAATGAGATATACGACATATTTTTACATTTCTAATATTGTTTTGCAAATACTGAATGCAAAATGAAGTATTTTGTAATCGTCTATCACGGAAATGTACGGTATATCAAATGTAATCAACGTCAAAGTATGCATCAATCAATAAATAATGCTCTCGACAACACGCGGCGAATTACAAACTCCTCCAGGCGATAACTTGCTGGATGAAAAATTCTTGTATGAACAAACGGGTATGACTTACGAAGCTGGGCCATAATAAATCGTTATTTCGTCGACTGAATAAATTTCGTAGAATTGGCGTTACGCACGGCAGTGGCGAAATGGCACGGTGGTGCGCACTGTGACTTTCATCGGGGTATAAATCATTCGGCAGTCGGAATGGTATTTCTCATAGTGCGTTACGGCCAGCGATACAGTCGGAAAACGCCGCTCCAACTTTGACGTCCACCAGATCGACGTCGATCCAACTCGATCGGACAGATCGCAGGAACTCGTAGTTCAATACGTGCCCCGTTACGCCACTCGCCGTGTAACACGTAACGATTCCGGAAAAAAAGATTAACGAGCACACGGCGCGCATTTGTACCCCGATGCAATTTCGCGGGATTCGAAACGCGACCGATCGTAGAATTGATCGCTCGCATTAAGTCATCCATTTAATCACAAAATGAATCGGAATAGAACAATCCGGAGTGGTTTATGTCATCGAGAACAGACAAACACAACCATAAATATAAATATAAAAAGGAACTATTGAACAGCAAAAAAATAATTTATGTAACATTTATGCAATATTTTGAGTAGATTTCTAAAATATTCTTTCCTGAAGTTGAAGACTTCAAATATCTTTGAAGAGTGTCAAATAAGATATAAGTTTTTGTTACTTAAACGTTCTTATAAAAGCTTCTTGTCAGATTAAAACTTAATTTTCAGTCATACGTAATCCCGAGTTCACTGGAAAGGAATTATTTCTGATAATTCCATTAAATTATTTTAGCACTCTTTTACTAGGCTTAAAGCTTTCGCTTTTAACAAAAATCTATTGTGCATATAATGTAAAATATGCCAGTATTCAAGGTTGTTGATGTCGCAAAAATTTTCCACGGTTGTCTCAGTAATGATCTCAAAAGAGACGCTGCGAAATCGTTACGACGAAAGTAAGCGGTTCGCATAAAAAAAGTCCAAGAGAATAGTTTCGCTTGGGTGTAAGAACGGGAGGAAATGTCGGTGCCACCGCAACGCGCAAAAAAGCGGCACAAAGTTGTGTTCCGGTAATAATCGCGTTGAACTCCTTGTTGCGATTAGAAAACGCTATTTTCTTTCTTGCCGACCAAGGTCATGAATTTGCGACATTAATCCGCGTATACATCTTTCAATTTTTCGCATAAATCGTAATGTATTACGAAGTGCATATTACATTCAAAATGCATTCAATTTATAGATAATATTTAATTCCGATACAATTTCTATTTTGGAACAAACCAGAGATGTAAAATTGATATAAAATGGATATAAAATCTGATTTAAAGGATAATTTCAAACTAGCTATTTCAGGATATTGCTCAATCAGAACTATGCATTGTAATATTAATAAAAAACAAACAACAATTCTAGATCTACATCGTATAAAGTAAAATGTTATTGAATCGTTTACTTATCCGAACGAGCATTACGATCAGTCTGTAAAGCATGAAATATTAAACGACATACCTGAAAAATCCCAAGAGATAAATCTCAGACAGCGGCGGTTGATCTTTACTAATAGCGCATTCTATCGCAGCATGCCTTTGCTGACTTCAAACGTGACTACAATGCGCGAGTAGTTTTCTTTTCTTTCTATTCATGGAATTCCGTATCGAAGAAGTTGATTATTATATAATGGCAAATTAATAAAGTAAAAATACTCTCTGACAATAACAAAAAATATTCTCTGAAAATAACAATATATCATCCAATTACATGGAAATCAATCTTAGATAATTAAGACATAGGGTAGATGTACCGGTTGTGGCCACTGCACCGGCGGTTTGGCCATTTGCGCGATTTTCGTAATTTTTTTACTTTCAAATTGGCTGTAGTGCGTAACAATCGAAAGAACTTCATTCTGCAAGCATTTCGTTGATCATGCAGACAGGCAGATAAGGTTAAATTTATTCTTTATATAGCAAAGAACTGTGTGGCCACAAATAGCCTTAATGTGGCCACAAATGGTGCATCTACCCTAGGTACTATTATAAAAGTTGCATTTGTCGAAATAATTTTTTAGAATTTTTTAATTTTTTATTAATTTTGAAGAAATATGCTCGTTTTCAAAAAGTGGAAGTTATAGTGACAAGATATAGTTATGGTTTAATATATTTACAATAGATAAAAATTAAAATATGTAAAATTCAAGGTTTTAAAATATTGTGAACGAGTATGATTGCTTCGCGACTAAGAAGACGCAGGATCTCTTAAATTACGATTGGGGTTTGTGTACCTCTCTAAAGAAGAATGCCATTTATATCTGCACAAGAATGTCGGAACTTCATCGAACTTTCACGTCTCGTATTCACAAGTGCACTTATTAGACTTAATCTAAATCTGACAGTATTGCAAAAAATTTAGCTTTCTACTCTACTCGAAAATAATTTCCGCTTCGCGGACGATAATGTTTCGATTTTCTAAACTGCGACTGATCGATCGCGATGCACAAATATTGAGTGATAATTCGCGATAGAAAGCTTAGAAAACTAGCCATTAGATTTATTCTGAAAATATGCAACTCGTGTATCTCGATTACGATATATATGTGACTTTTCATGAATTGCTGGAAATTGAAACTTTAATTAAACGTAATACGTAACGAGTTGAAATTACTATAGTCAAACTTTTTTTGCTTCTTCTGCAGCGTATGCTCACACGACTAATCGATGCCGGAATAGAAGCAAAAACACAGCTCGTAATGATAGAGTTACGTTAGCATTCGTAGCTTATAACAAAATAATGATATATCATACGCCGATCGTACAAAATTCACAAGTAACAAGGAACTTGCTATTTCGCAAGTTGGAATACAGTAGTAGATCGTGTATCACAAGTAGAAGAATAAATGCCTAGATACGAGTTGTGTATTCTATCTTATGTTACTTCTCATTTAAGATTTTCCTGGAAAGCTATTTTCTGCTGTGATTGAGTTAATTTATCTATGAAACGGATAGCTAACAAAACTTCATGTATTGCAAATTATTACTAAATTTAAAAAGAACAAAATTTCTCAAATATAATCCTGCACAATCGCAAATAACTAATAAGAAAATATCAGAACAATATTAATGACGCTTATTTCTTTCCGATAAAACGTCTGCGTTATTTTCAGTCTTACTACGTCACAGTAATTGAAGATCGAGTTTGAATAATCTTATGAGAACGACGTGAGCTATGCATTTTCCAACCCTTGTCTTTGTTGATTTTTCACCAAACTTATCAGTATTGGCTGTATTAAATTACCTGCATCGGGACGTTTCTCCATAACATCTCTTAATAATTTACAGATTTCGTCTACTTTATTAACTGCAGTTTTGGTACTTTTCGTATTAGATTGCTCAGGACAATCCACATAACAATTCGCGAACATTGTACTGACAACATCTTCATTATGTTTTCGCCATACACATAACTTTCGTGTGTATAAAATGCATATTAATTGTACCTAAAATAGATTAGACGAATGGATTAACCTGCTTCTTGCATTGAATAAACTTTAATCGATTTCCAATTGCAATTTCTTTAATTAAACACTACCAAACCTTTCACGAGCTTTCGCTTTTATTCGAATGTCATATAATTGTTGCAGCTGATCAAGGAGCAGCCGCGGATCAAGTAGCAGCAGCGCAATCATCATCAGCTTCCTTCTGGAATCCCACCCTCAAAACCGATGTCTTCTCTCAGGACAACAGCGGAACTTTCTTCCCCACGGCCCATGGCCTGGTGCAGACTCACCCGAGCAGCAATGTGTTCCGTAGCGGTTTCGGCGGGGTTGACAACCTCGGCAGTCGGGGAGTGACGATGAGGCCGCCAAGGACGCGGCCTCTCGATTACAATGAACGCGCTACCGCCGAATTGCGCCGAAATCCGTCGCTCTCATCGCCTGACGAGTGCGCTCGTGCCTGCCGTGAGAACGAGCCCCCCAGGATATGCTACTATCACTTCACACTCGAGTATTACACCGTACTCGGCGCGTAAGTATATCCAATATCCAAAGTATATCTTGGAAAGATGATTAGCTTATAACGATGGAAGCTGTAAAGCGACAGTAACATGAACGTTTTCTTTATAATAAATCAAAATTAATTAACTTATGATATTACTTTATTAAATTAATATTACTTGATTTTAATGATATTTTTCGCGTGTGGTCCACAATGTCATGAAATAATAATTCTTATAGAAATACTGTTTTTAACAAGAAAAAAAATATTTTTACGGAGAACAGTGTTAATTCTTATTAACAGAAAATATAGTTGAGACTGAACAGCTGTTATGTATAGAATTGCAATTCTTTAGAATATATAGATTGCTTAACTTTCTTAACCAGTATTGTGTAAACTTGCTATATAAATTTTCAGAGCGTGTCAAGTATGCACACCGAACGCTACCAATTCCGTGTGGAGCGAGTGTCAGTGTGTTTTGGCGGACGGAGTGGAGCGAGGTATCCTGAGCGCGAACAGAATGATCCCTGGACCGAGTATTCAGGTTTGCCAGGGTGACAAAGTCGTTGTTGACGTGGAAAATCATATAGAAGGAATGGAAGTCACGATTCACTGGCACGGCGTGTGGCAAAGAGGATCTCAATATTACGATGGTGTACCTTATGTGACACAGTGTCCCATTCAAGAGGGTAATACATTCAGGTACGCGATCTTACTTTTAATATAACAAATATGAAATATATATTTTTTATACAAAGGTAGTTGTGTAATTTTTAATTATATGCTGATATAAACCTTTTTATTCTAGTAGATTGCCTATGTTTAATAAAATTAAATGTAAAATACGTTAATATATTTATAAAAATTTGCCACAATTCAAAAAAATTAAGAACTTTATTTGATACTCTAAAAAGACTATTTCATTTTGAAGTGATATAATAATATAATAACATAGTGATATAATAACTGATTATCGAAGAAATGTTTTTATAAATGCTTTTCAAAATTTAAGCTAAGCTTTATACATATACAACATACACGAGTTAACATATGTGTGTATTACAAAATGTATATAACAATTTTATATGATTCATAAAATAAAATAATTATATGGCATATGAAGGTACCAATGGACAGCTGGAAATGAGGGTACACATTTCTGGCATGCTCACACTGGCATGCAAAAGATAGATGGTCTCTACGGAAGCATAGTAATCCGACAGCCGCCGAACAAGGACCCCAATAGCAATCTGTACGATTACGATTTAACTACGCACGTGATACTCATCAGTGACTGGTTCCACGAGAGCGCTGTCGAGCGTTTTCCCGGCCGCCTTGCAGTCAACGTCGGTCAAGCACCTGAAAGCGTGCTGATCAACGGGAAAGGTCAATTCAGGGTACGTCACTTTGGACATTAATTGATTCCGAACAGAGAACAATATTATCTAACATCATTGAACAAGCACATTTCAATTTACGATTTATGATAGAAATTTTTGCAAAGCAGATTTGCAAAATTGCGAATGAAAATTAATATTTTCCAGATGTTTCACGTATTAGTTATTATTACAAAAAATGATTGCGCATTATAGTCTTTGATATTTCTTATTTTCTAATATTTTATTGCACTAATAGCTTGTATTTTTTATTACAGGATCCTAATACCGGTTTCATGACAAACACGCCTCTTGAAGTGTTCACGATAACTCCAGGTCGTCGTTACCGATTCCGAATGATTAATTCCTACGGATCAGTATGCCCCTCCCAAATTACAGTCGAGGGTCACACTCTCACGATTATCGCCACCGATGGTGAAGCAGTGCAGCCAGTACAAGTGAACACTATAATTTCATTCTCAGGTAAAGCAACTTACATAAAGCAACTTCAAATTTGTTATAAACTTTTTACAAAAATTAAACAATTATTGAATAAATTATTCATGAAACAAGACAAGCAAAATATATTACTATTTAGAAGATGATGAACTTATTGTTTACAAAAAAAATATATATAATGTGCTTAAGTATAGCATAGCAAGTTATAAATGCATAAGTTAAATAATAAATTAAAACGTCATTTGGCATATAATCAATTTAATGCTTGATTTAAGAAATGATATCGAAGAAAATTATTTGTATAACAAACTCTAGGAGACATAATCAGCACCTTAATGTGTTCTTCATAAGGCTAAATAAAAGTTGATTCCATTGTCATCCTGCGCCAAGTGTCGTATACAGTTTTACATTCTCTCAATAGGTGAACGTTACGATTTCGTCATAAATGCCGATCAGTCTGTCGGCGCTTATTGGATTCAACTTCGTTCGCTCGGAGAATGCGGAATTCCGCGAGCGCAGCAGCTGGCTATTCTGCGATATGCTCGTGGTCCTTATCAACCATCTACTGCACCACCTACATACGACTTCGGTCTTCCTCAGGGCGTTGTAAGCATATATTCATTTCCTACATTACGGATTTTTAAATATGTGCATGCCAAATTATTTGAAAATTAAAGACAATATTAAATTTTTCGCATAAAATTCATTAAAATACATCCAATTTCTGTTATCTTACGATTTCTTATCTCGACATGCACTGCCATCTGTGCGAATGCAACAAGTAGAAAAACTCGTACATAACTCTCAAAAATAAACTATAATTTTTTATTTAAATTTAAATACTACGTACACATTTTAATTAAGATATCGATTTTAATGTGACTTGTATATATGAGCAAAATGTAACAGTGTTAGGATAAGAGTTGTGTGTGAATGTTATCTTCAAACGATACAAAGGAGAACTTCCCAATCCATATCAGTTATGGAAGGAAAGATGTATATTAAATATTTAAAAATATCGCAGTACACAAGAAAAAATTCTGATAAGTTGAAATTAAATTAAAATCTCTTTTAATTTGAAATCTTTTTTGAAAGAAAAATTTATTGATTATAAATTGTAATTCAGAACACATCTTTGAAAGAATTAATACGACTATATCAAAAGAAATCACATGTTTCTATATTGTATAGAATGCGCTTCGTGTTTTAAAATATGAAAGAATTAATTGCATAAGATGTAAGATTGATATAACGGAATTTTCGGCTGTTAAACTTAAGAATTCCTTTCAATAAATTAATAAAGATCAAGAGGCATACATATACACACACAAGGAGCGAACTTTCAAGTCTCTTTTCTTCAGGTCCTGAACCCTCTGGATGCCATTTGCAACCGACCGCGCGAGGATGCGATTTGTGTGAGCCAACTGAAGAATTCCCGCCACATCGATCAGGGTATTCTACAGAAACGCCCTGACGTGAAAATCTTCTTGCCGTTCCGCTTCCTGTTCTACAGACCAGAGGAGGTCTTCCAGCCACAGACCTACAATCGTTTCCTCGGTAAGAATGCGCTAATAGCTATCTTAATTCACAAAAAGGAAGCGAACGCATCACGCGATGATTGCATTTTATTTTCGCTTAGCGTAGACACGGTATTTCTCTGGCTTTCTTAGAAAGATGTAATCCTCTTGAAAAGAGATACAATCCAGGCACGTGTTGCATGCAACATCTTCAACGATTCCTGAAGCTATAAGAATTACGCGGAATACTCCGCTAGGTACTTCGCGAGATATACATTTGCTATAAATGACGGTATTTTTTTCAACAATTAGACTCAATAATATAGCAAGCTCGATAAAGCATAAATAGCTTCATGTTTGTAATAACGAAACGTATAAAGTATATCGGAACAATCGTCGCGTTTTTCAGTTGCATATTTTTGGATTAATTTAAGATTTGGAGGTTTCTTTAAACAAAAATATGCAACTTTTTATGAAATTTTGCAACTTTTAAGCTCTTTTGCTTAAGAGTTAATTTATTTAACTCGTTCAATATACGAGAGATAATAGCGACTCACTGTATAATTCTGGTGTATCCACAGTTGCGCCAACCGGCGACCATGTAATATCTCTCGTGGACGAGATCTCGTTTGTATTCCCGCCGTCGCCTCCGATCTCACAGATCCAGGACATCCCACCTGAACAATTCTGTAACGGTGATAATAGGCCGGCTGATTGCGGCGCCAACTGTATGTGCACACATCAGGTCGACATTCCACATAACGCGGTCGTCGAGGTGGTTCTCGTAGACGAAGGTATGTAAACCGCATTCGCTATGATTACTACACTCGCTATCTTCACGCAGTCTGTCACGCATTTTTCACACAGCATCGAATAAAAAGATTAATACGATTAAAATAAACTTCAAAAAGAAATTGCATTAAAAAAGCACATGATTTTCAAATTTTATATTTTTGATTATATAATTTCTTTCTTATTACAACACAATCTTTTTGATCATGAAACAAATTTGTTTTAATCGTATTAATCTTATGAAACTACATCTTCTCTTTTAATCCTTCATGTATGATCAATTACAGTACAACAGCCGAATCTGTCGCATCCCTTCCACTTGCACGGATACGCGTTCAACGTAATCGGTATCGGCCGTTCTCCCGATAGGAATGTAAAGAAGATCAATTTGAAACACGCCCTTGATCTCGATAAGCGAGGTCTCCTCCACAGACAGTTCGACTTGCCCCCTGCTAAGGACACCATCGCTGTTCCCAACAATGGTTACGTCATCTTCCGCTTCCGCGCGGACAATCCAGGTAAGTTAACAAGGACAATTGAAAACTTCTCGCGCGATAGTCCGATGAGATGCAAACGGCTTCCGTTTGCAGCTGCTCGCATAATTGCGAAAGTTTGCACGGCACATTTGCATGCGCTGACCTACCTCTGTTGTACATTTTGTCCAATTATATTATTTCTAAAGTATCCCAGTCAACTTCATACCTACTTGGCGATTTTAGAGATGACTCTTCGCAAGTAAGCATTTAATTGAATGATAGAAACTGTTTTTGTCAAACAAAAATCGATTGCACATTGAAAAATATTTGTTGACGTTAGAAATAGATTATACATCGCATGATAAAATATTGAGATTTATACCAAATGAAATTGTTGCTCCACTCGTGAAGTTAATATGAAATTAATACCATAACATTAATATAATAGGATCAATTATTGTAATTGCAATTCTGCAAATTTTCAACGATAAAATTAATAGCCACTGCTATTGTTAAATTACGGAAATTTACTAAAAGGAATCGTTATTTTGACTATCAATTTTATCACCGCAGTGTAAAATAACCGTCATTATGTTAATATCATAAGCCGAAATTAACACCGAGCTTTTTTTATAGGATACTGGCTGTTCCATTGCCACTTCTTGTTCCACATATTGATCGGCATGAACCTGATTCTGCACGTGGGGACGCACGCGGATCTGCCGCCGATACCGCCGAACTTCCCGACCTGCGGTGACCATTTGCCACCCATCACGCCACCGTTGTCGCTAAACGCCTTCCACTAATGTGTGAGCGACGAGCTCAAAAACTGAGAGGGAGAGACGCTCCAAAGTCCATACGATACTTGTAGCATATTCCTGTAAAGTAGCGAGCGATGTAATATCAATTTCTTTTTTTTTTTCAACTACGCAACCTCGTCGGCCGTTTCTCAAGAGCGTGCTGTCGGCTCGAAACGGCGATTGATCAGGCGAGGAATTCGACGGATGTCGACCCGTTGCCTCGCGAGAACGGCTAAGAGCGAGAAAGATGATGAGGAGATGTTGAGGAGATTCGCGAGGCAACGGGTTAACAAAAGGCGATTGACGCCCCGCTGGGCGTCGCGAAACGACGAACGTTCTCAAAGGTAACGATGACTTTAACGTTGAGAGGTAACGTTGACGACAGTTGATAATTTATTGTGTTCCAGATGCTTCACCCATCACTGTCATTTATGCTATGTCTATTACGCATTATCCTTATCATCATCCTTTGTTGCTTGCCACGAAACTTACTGCCGTTTCGCGAACCTAAAATTCAGTTGTAACAATATATTTCGTTGTAAAACATATCGGAGAGAATATTTAGGTATACCTAAAAATATCCAAAAAATATCTACTAGATATTTAGTATTCGTAACTACAACGGCGAGCTCGCGAGAATCCTGATGTGACGAGTGAAGCATCTCTGCGGGAAACGTACAAATGTTACTTGCTAACGTTTGTGACGCTCTGTAAATAATGTAGAAATAGTCACTATACTTAACGAGATATTAATGTGGGAGTAACTGGGTACGTAGCGTAAGAGGGGCATCGCCGAGAAGCCGTGATGACGGTCCGGGCGGTCCTAATCATCATTGGGATAAATGCCCTTTCAACAGGCTGGATCTGTACGATCATGGAATCCGCGACTATCAAAATTATTTAAGGACTCTGCTATATCAACTTTAAAACGATTACAAAGACAAAAATTATCATGTGCACGAAACATAATATTTATTTAAGTTAATAATGATTAACCTTTCTATTAATCATAAATCATTTGATTTTCGTTAATCGATCTATCATTTTAATCATCTTTGCGACTATACATTATCACACACTTCATGTTGTTCGTCGTTTAAAATTAGAGAATATATATGATAACAAGATATAATAATTTTGTAAAGGTGTAACATGCGATTAATCGTGATTATAAATGGTGACGAGTTTCCCTCGACAGATCCAGGCTCCTAAAACAGTCTTTTAGTTAGGAAGCGAATTGGCGCTTGTGCCGCGAACAGCCCGAAATTGCGCGCTTCGTTATTGTTTTGTCAGCCTAAAATTACATTAGGTCAATGAAAGCACTGAAATATCGGTGCGGTTATCAAAATTTTAAAAGATCACGAACATGTCGTAACAACATCCAATTGCGACGGTATCGTTAATGACTAGCGTTCTTCTCGCGATATACATCAGCGTACATCAATACATCAACACGCTATTTATTTTTTCACTTTTCGTTTGCGTTATCTTTTGAAACCTGGCGACATCTCAAAATTGATATGTCTCGAAGGCACAGATGCAGGCTGACATGTTATCATTATAGTATATCGCGCTATGCACACGGCGCAATAGTTGTACGTTTATTCATGGTGCCTCAATTTTTTATAGAAAATACATTTATACGCAACTCACAATTAACGCTTACATATCGTTTGGTCATATACAGATGCAGAAACAATTACACTTATTGTTAGATACGCGAGATAATCGCACACGCGCGTGCGGCGTGCCTTATATCTATAGATAAAATTTCCCTGATACATTTCGCTAAATACATTCGTCAGGAATCACCGAGACACGAAACACTCAATAGCGTAATCGTGAAACGTAACGTAACTCGTCGGCTTGATGCAAAAGAGATGTAGCGTGGATTATCGAATTTTTCAGTCGGTATTGTCAAGGGAGATCCACTTTCCAACTATTATAAAAATAAGAGAAAATGGAAAAAGTTAACGTAGCTATTTGATATAAAAATATTTTTTTATAAACTGTTGGTAGCTAGGATATAAAAAAAATACGCAATTTTGTACGCTTTCTCCTCGTTAGTGTGAAAAAAATACCAACTGAAAAATCATCATTTTATTTTAAATCATAATCCTTTTGCATTGAACTATCGAGTTATGCAGAGCATCCGTTGTTGTTGCTTTCTCGAGTCGGCCGTTCGCTTTCTCGCCTCGGCAAAGGAGAACGTTCCTGGGATTAAGAAGCACGATTTAGAGGTCGTGCAAAAGCCGACGCGAATCTGCGATGTGAGAGCGAGAGGATGTATCTTCGATATTACCGAAGGCGGTCGGCTTCGGAGACTGTGACAGTACGTGGATCTTATTTGAATAGACGCGAATAAAACGGCTTTGTGGGATAGCAAATATACGCTGTGTTTTTAAACTATAATCATTTTATTCTTAGTAGGGAAATAGTTTAAAAGAGATATCAAGGAGAAACGTACCTGCCGTTTAATTAAATGTATTACGAGCACGTTGATTATGCGTTTTCTTGTGAGTGAATCTAAAATTTAATGGCTCACTCATGGCGCAACGATGAACAGAGAGATTTCATCGTCGACGATCAATCATGATTCATCATTCGCAGGCAATGAGGAATGCAGGATACTTAAATCGAGCTAATTCATCTTCAGCGCGGAGATAATCATGATATTCGTATTGTTACGTATTGTTAAGGCTAATCAGATTAATTGCAACATCGATACATGGTATTTTTAATGATGAATCTCTGTTATTATTATAAAATATTAATTAATTACATATTATAAGATTGAAAATAAAATGCGATAATAGTTAATTATATTCAGAAACGTCATCCGGTGATGTTATATTTGCACAATGCATTTTCAGAAAGTCAAGCACTAATTATACTGTTGAAGGCAGCTATATAACTACATACGATAATACTATTATTGTATAAATAAAATGTCCATCTTTTAGGCCGTGCACTCCTTAGGCTGTGCATTTGAAATATTTTTACTGCAGAGAATTTCACAAAAGTTTTCTATGTTCAGAATAATTTTTGATTAATTTTGTCAAAAACCTTTTCTATCGATAATAGTTTTTGAAGATAAAAACCCGAAACAGACATTTTGCCTTAAATATTCGAGCAAGTTATCGTCTAGTTAATTGTCCAATTCGAGAATCGATCTCCGATTTTACTAAAAGCGTTTCAGCAAAGAAAGTTAGTCAGCTACAATTATTTTGATCAACTCTTCGAGCAGGTACATCGATCGTTGTAAATATTGTAATACTGAAAATTTTCCAGTGTTCACATAGCTAGTAATATCAGTTCTCTTCCCTGTCCCATGTAATTATTCATGTAACTAAACCCGTATAAATATTGTCAGTTACCATCCGTAAGCATATGAGTTTTCGTGTTTTATATGGAGTATTTAACCGAGAGTTACATTTGTGTACGCATAGGCGCATGCAAAGCCTACTGCTGCAGACCATTCAATCATATTTTATTCTAAAAATGTATTTTTAATAATAAATCGTTTTTAAAAATACTATTTAATTATTTTAACATTTCTATTGTAGACATATCAGCATCCTTGCGTCTCTTTAAGAGAAACTTCACAAACCTATTTCTCAATTTTCGCATAAAGACTCTAATTGTAAGTTGTTTATAAAGATGTCTAACGTTAACTACTGTACTTCGCCGAGTGGATATAATGAGCATATTTTGCAAAGAAAACGTGATGACTCTTACGTAGTCATAGCCCGCCCACTTAAAATAAGAAGGTAAGCTAGAAGGTCATAACAGAATAGTCAGATATGAAAGTAGAATAAAAACGTTTCTAACAAAACGAGAATGCAAAAATGAGATGCGATTCGTGATAGAAATTATCGTTATTAAAATTAATAATGGTCACGGTGCTCTCATTCGGCACATGTTATTGAAGCAACGTTATTATTGTCACATCACCGCAGAAGTTATAATTTTATGCAAAGACGAGGACTATGCGTGGAAAGAAATATATATAAAATCGAACGTGATTAGCTAGTACATCGCGGTTACTAATAAAAAATTACTCTGAATATTTCATTCAAACGGAATGGGATAAATATAACAATATGCACAATGTAAACGAAGCCTACAGAAAATTCGTAGGTGGATTACTATCACAAACTGAGTAAAAAACAACATTTTCTCTAGGAAAAAATTACCAACTATAATTAATAACGTTCCGCATAATTTGGATTATCGAAGGTATTTGCCAACAGAAATAAAAGGCACATGTGTTTTTAGATTAATGAATTTATGTACAAAAAGCATTTATCTAATTATCTTATTTAAGATCAATGCGCAGTTTGTAAATTCTAGTGCCTATGCTTATGACTATTATATTATGATACATACGCAGTCTAAAGCACGAGAATCATTTCACGAATGATAAAGCTAAATATAAAAATACCAATGTGTGAATACGTATCGTTTTATATCGTGCTTATCCGTAGGAAATTTTATCGCATTAATATACTTAATCCGCGTTTCCCGAATCTATCAAGGTATTCATTGTCGTTGATATTATTAACAAGTGCAAAAGTATAAAAAAGGTCTCCGTGAGAAAAACGGTGAAACACGTATAATACTCGGCATGATATAAATTCTATTATTCGTCGCAAAATTTTTATTCGTATCGAAAAAGATAAATTAACGATCATTATGTGATATTGAACTTGGCCTATTTTCTTAATCGTTATTATTAATTTATTATATTTTAATGTTAAAGCAACAGTTTTTTTTTGGATTATCTCAAATACGGTAAATGTAGTAAGTTGACTTTCAGCCACAAAGCGGCAAATGGCATAAGTCGATCCTTCAAATAATCTTTTGCGATCAAAAAGGCGTTAACATTGTTCGATATTACTCAATACTTTAACTTTATACTCCTTATATAATATTTTAAATTCTTCTAAGGTTGCATCGGCAGTTTTACAGTTGAACCGAATGTCTGTCATTCGTGCGATTGGAATAATGCCATAGCGACACATATACATAAAATTTGTGTTTAATTAGAGTAACGTTAATGAAGACAATGGAGTTCTAGTTTTTGATAAATGAAGCTAACGGGAATATCACTTCCCGGAGTAGTGTGAACCGATATTGGACGGCGGCCCTCTGTGATGATGATGATGCTTCTGTCCAGGACCGGAGTATCTACTTCCTGGTCGGGAGTGCACTATCGCGTAGTGATCGCTATTCGTCGATATCGACCTTGTGGAATTCATGGTGGATCCCCCGGAGGCGTATCCTTGCTTTCCGTTTAACGAATACCTGAACACAAGAAGGTTCTCGTTCAGGCACGCTATTGCATGCGTCATGATGTGTAATCCAAGATATTAATTGCCGTGACTCTGTGACGTTTAAGTATGATTTTACTTAGAAAGGTCACGATCAATACTTCTTATTTTCGTCCAAGAACAATTTAGGCTTAAAATTCTTTGATCACGTCTTAGATAGTCGAACGCAATCAATTATAAAAATATATATACAATGTAATATGAAAGTATATATATATATATATATATATATAAATCAATTACTACATCGCATTTAATCTGACAGCGATTTCATTAGCTTATCAATAATCGATTCGTGCCACTTAAGCGAGCGTCGTGCAGCACGGTGGATGACGCACGGTTATACGGTGCGTAATCATATATTATTGACGCAATTAATAGAGATACTTTGTCGGCAAGTCACGCGATTCGCTTTAGATAGGTAATTAAGTCAAACCTCGACCCGTATTGAGAACCGTGCCAGCTGCGGTATGGATCGTAATCCTCAATGATTGACGGCTCCTTCTCGATAATGTCGGTCCGGGTGCAGCTACAGGTCATCGCCGAACACAGGAATATGTTGATAATGAGCATGATGAGGAATAATATCCCGAGTGCCACCGCCAGCCACAGAAGCCACAGCGGGTGCACGCTGCCGTCATCGTACAATGTTTGTACAACTGCGAAAGTGAAGAAACTACTATGTAATTTTCGTATCGTGATAGGTATTCATGTATCTATAAATTTTTTACGTGTAATAGAGATACCGTCGATTACAGTATTAGTGTAGAAATTCCATTTGTTCAAACAGTAATTCAAAGAAAAGAAAAATTCTATGTACATAAACGGTTAAATAGGATAAATAAGACACGCATAAACGTGTATGATGCAATAATTTTTCAATAATAATTTCCACTTTTGATAATGTTTTTAATTCTAATCTGTTTTAATGATTTTAAAACAGCTATTAGTCTTATTTCTCTCGTTGGAAATTGAACTATTTCATTTTATACAGGATCTAGCGAGATAAGAAGATATTCAGTTTATTTCTGTAAAATAGTATAATTAATTTAATGACGTTAGTTCACGAGGACATCGCTGATGACCGGTTGTGAAAATTATAGCATGGTATGTATGCCGAATGGACTAACGAAAAAGTCTAGAAGACACAAAGTGTGATAAGCGGAATAAGATCATTTATGCCAGCTTGAGTACACATTATAATTTGATGACAGCCCCTGGGCAAGTTGCGTGTCGAAGCGATTCAAATGCAGGTCAGGATGACGAAGAGAGACGACAGGCAACCATTTTGCGACGCGCGGGAAGAAGACGTAAATGGGACATATATGCAACAGAAGCAATAAGGAAACAAAGAAAGAAGACCGCACGCACATTCTCGACATGGCTACATACTTTTCATGTCACGACAGCTTATCAAAACTAACTGCAGAGAAAAGTAGATGCTACAAGAAACTTCATCGGACATTATTCTAATCATTTTCATCTCAATCTCTTTATCAAATCGCGATCTTTATGTATATAAACCAAACGGATTTCCGGTTAAAAAAAAGCGCAATTTCTCTTAAAAAATAATTAAAAGTACACTTTCACTTCATACTTTCCAGATGTTTACATGTTGCTAAATATTTCTTCGTTAACTGTAAAATATTTCTGTAATGTATCGTGTACCATGTATTGTTATAAATTTTTTATTAATGTTGATAAAGAAATTTCTTTGAAAGAAAGATTATAAAAAATTAAATCCAGGCCAATACGAGCCCACAAGAAAGAGAGAGATCAAGAATTTTATTAATTGGAAAAATTAACTCTTCATCTTCCTTTATACATAAGATGGAGAATGACAAATGGGAACGATATATTAAGAATAACGATAATAATGTGGCGATAACAATTAATTCATCGACAATGCATTTGACTTACCTCGTTTTTCGCCTGGTTGAAGAACAAAAACGCTCGTTCCGGCAAGTAGTACTCCTTCCTCACTACTAACACTTTGTCCGTTAGTGGAGGAACCACCCTTTATCAATTCTTCTTTGTCTCCTTCGCACACGGGAGTACCGCAACTTCCTAAACAAGCAAATTTTAATTACGTTCGTAATGAAAAATGTTCTGATATCAAGTTCTTATATACTCGATTAATAATTATACATTAGGAACTTGTCGCGTTAGTTCACGATGGTAAATAATTTACGAAAAATAAAAAAAATAAGAACAACCAAGATTAAAAAATAATATTATGCTACTAAAACAATTTTGCATGCAGTTTTATATTCAGTATGACACTAAAACCAAATCAACATAATACATGATACTGATTGTTAAAACTTTTATTCTAAAAACATCGTAACTTTTACGATTTGAGACGTAAAAAGCAATTCCTCATAAAATGCACGAGAATCGCTGTTTGCTGTAATGCAACAAAACAACGAGTCGTAAAAGTTGAATGCCATTTTATAACCCACATTCGTAACGAGATGCTAATGGGAAATCATTCACCGGATGAATTTACCTCTGCACACAGCGATGTCGCATTGGAAATGCACCTCTGAACTGTCAGCAAACCGGAACATGGAAAACAATGTGGCATCCGCTATACCGGTACTTCGATCGTATATGAATTTCGTCATTCGCACTTTCACAGGACAGCTTTGCAATCAAAACAAGTCACAATTAGTGGATTATTTCCATTGTCAAAAGCGATACTATGAATAATAGCAAGCTGCGCATGTTTTTTTTAATCTTATCCGGATAGATCTTTTTAAGCAATAAAAATAGAATTAAGATTAATTTAAACTTCTCTCAACTCAACGTTTTGCTTTCTTCAAGTTTTAAATCCGCTTCGATAAAAGATGAAACTTATAAAGAGCAGAGACCTGAGTTCTCGTTTTGTGTAATAAAGATCTTGGAAATAGAAGTTTTAATGAAAATACTACTTAGTAGGATCTGGACTTTTACAGGAAACCATTATTGTCGACTTAAAGATAAGTCGATAATAGATTAGTATTAATAGAAAATAGAAATTACGCGATATTCAACATACTATATTATATCATTATACTTATTAATTCAAGTTGCAGCAATATTCATCCGATTTATTCAATTATATCAAAGCGATAATCATACGCTTACCCTTTGTCATCTATAAGCTGCACGCTGGAATTAAGCTTGTTGAACGCAAAGCAGTTCTTCACTCGAATCCCGTACATTCCTGCAAATTAAATGTTCAACGAAACAGTGCTTCGGACAGTATGATCTCACGAAGAAACCGCGACTAACGGACTTATCCGTATCATCTGGACGTAAAAGCAAACGAAATGGGAATGGGATATAAGATACGCACCGTCTGGGCGTGAAATCTCGGCACGCACGGTATAGTTGTGACCGTATATAGCTTCTTGCACTCTGACGCCTCCGTCCAAAAGGCGCAGGGAAACCAGCGAAGTTTCATTTCTGCGCAAAAAAGGTATTGTTTCGTGAGCACGGATTTTCTTCTTCACGCGTCTCGTAGCACATTTTATTATTGGAATCGTGACGCAAGCTCAATCGAAGTTGCAATCGAAGCGAATGGATAAATGTACAAAAAAAGCATGTCAACAAGTCAATACATTTAATGTGATAAGAACGCATGTGATAAGAAAATCAACGAGTCGTGCAGGGTCATGTATATCGACTTCCAAAGTGCCTTGAAGCAAGAAAATTTATTCAGAAGGTACATGACGTTATTCCGACAAAGAAGGTACTTATCATTTGCGGGATATCTCATTTGACAACAGTCGCATACCAATTGTCAGCCGCATTTTTCACTTCAGAATAAAAAAGAGACTTGCGGTAAACCGCAACGTTGCGAGAATGTTAATTACTGATTCGTCGCTCCACTTATCTAATTCCTGGATGCCCAATTAAATTTTATTATCGCTCGGGCAGCCTTTTCTCCGATGAGCGGTTAATTAAACAACAATATTTTAATTCGTAAAGTTATCTTTTAGCTCTTAAAGCACAATAGATGGCTGTTGAATATTAATCAGCTGCATTTGGTATTTTGAGCCAAAGAGATGTTTCGCAATTATTACCTTCATATTAAGTATCATACTACGTCGAATTTAAGCAATTCTATTTATCCTTAGTTATTATATATTATATTGATATTGCAGGACATTGATACTTTCCAAGAAAATGTCCAACTGTATTAAAACTTGCGGTATTCGGTATCGTGCAAGGTATCGACACTCTAAATTGATCGCTCTAAACTTGAAGTATCTCTACGTACAATCAATGTACCACGAAAGCGGAAATATACGGCTGAGTGGTGCCGCATGGCAAATATCAACGATCGATTAGAAAACACGGAGCCACTAATGACCGATTAAAAGCCCCGCGAATGGTATTTCCCGTTTAGATAGCGCTATTCACGCGTGTCAAGCAGCCACTGGTGCGAGATATTTCTATTTCTCATACGTTTAAAAAACCTATACACCAATTATTTACGATGGCACCATGGAGAGTATAAATAAGATAAACCCAAGTATAGTATCAGCATAGTTTATTCCGCCATTCGGACAATTTACTGGCGTTTATTTATATAGAAACTACGAGCGAAACATGTAATAATAAACGTATACAAATCGGAAAGTAATCGCAAATATTTAAATTAGAAAAATAGCTTAGGGTTATTCTTAAATTATTAATTTTGATTACCACAAATTCCGCTATAAAGTGTTATTTATAGTTCGCGTATTACATTATTATTTTATAATTAATCTTCAACTTACTTGGCATTTTTGAAGCCCGCTTTTCCGCACGTAATGACATAAAACTTGTCATCCGCTAACTCCAGCGTTTTGTGTATCCTAACAGCGATAGGAACGGAACGTTCTTCCGTGTGCTGTAATATATATTGCCACATTTAAATATAAAGATGATGATGCCACATTTAAATATAACGATGAAACATTATAATACAATCCAGGATGCCGCTTATTATGTCTGAAATAATTCATCATTTCCTGTACATTACATACTTATTTCGATTTCTGAGTATTAGTAAATTTACGAGAGTTTTTTGTAAACTCAGTTATGTGTGTATGTGAAAATTTTATGCATGTGGGAAGTCCTTTAAGTCCTCGGCCACAGAGCGTTACACTTGCAGAACAAATACGTAGGCGGAAAGAGAAGGATTCAAATGCAAATCGTAATCTCCATATATGATGGATTCTCACGTTATTCTCGAGGCGTCTTCAGTGGCCGGGTATGTAAATCAGCGTTACCCGCAACCTTCTCAAAACAATTAATTTTCTGGAAACTTCTCATGTAAATAGACGCGAGTACTAATTTCTCCGCATCTCCGCGAAACGTGTAAAACGTAAGTCCACCTTAGGCGGTGGAATACTTTCTTTCTTTTTACGCGTGGCAAGCTACTCGTGCAATAAGTTGACTTCTTAAAATTATACTTAACGCTTGTAGTACACATAGTGTAGGATAAAATTGTCAAACAACTTGATTATCTGTGAATCTTGGAAGTAACCAATGCTAGTTCTTGCGCCACAATCCCATCGCCCTTGGCCACCACAATTTCCATAATCATAGAAGCCTTACGTTGTTCACGAGGACTCCGCAGTACTCGGGACTGTCCTGCGACGCGAACAGGTTGATGCCCAGGGTAGCGTGCGTGGTGCCGTTGCCCGACACCATGCACTGCGGGGTCCGATGGTCCCGAGCGTGGACCGCGCCTACGAAACTCTGATTGAGATTGACGCGAATCGTCATGTAACCGCCCTTGCACGTCGCCGTCACCGTCGGCTGAAACTCCGTGTCCAATAATTGTCCGGCGACCTGCAATCAGACGAGAACGGGAATTAGACCTGGCGCACGCGGCCCCGAACGAACGGAGCCAATTATTGCATTCTAGAGCAAGAGAGCACTTCTCGACACGGCCGTGGAATTTCCTCGACGCGTCCTCCGCGTTAACGATTCGCGCCTGAGGAACATCATCGCCAAGACCGCTCCGCCTTCGTAAATATTTAAATCAGGGTCAGTACTGCGCCAACAGCATCGGCTAACTAACTCCGGCCGGCTGTTGCCGGTTTCGTTCCGGATCACGGTCGTAACTATATTCCGATTGAGAAAGACGGTCTCGGGTTGACAGCTAACCGGGTCTTAACGTGTCAACCTGGACGTAAGAATATATAGCACCAACGAACTTCAGCAGCCGTACACTCTCCATTATGGAGATAAAACCTGTCGGAATTTGCCTGTCATTTTTGCCTGTCGCAAAATACCATTTGCAACGACGCGTTCAGTCAGGTTCTCTTAACTCCCTGTTCTTATTTTTTCGCAAAAACCGCAAAAATACGCGAATTCCCCTTTACCTCGAGTCGGTATATCGGTCGCGAAACGAGGCAAGTATCTACATTCTTTGTAACGCTGTTTGCCAGGCTGTTTTCGCGTGATATCGGGCTGTGCAAAACTCGAAGCGATCTCCACCCCCGTTACTATCCCGCTAAGGCGCACTCAGGCGAACGCAGGCCAATGATATTTCCTCGGGCCGGATCACCGACTTAATGTACGAGTAAACTTGGACCGGTCTGGGCGGTAGCTATCGGCCCACGCTAACTTTCAATTTCATGCGGCTGGACCGCTTTGTAACGCGGATAACGTGCGTTCGTACTGTCAGGAACGCGCGATGAGACGTGTATCCATGACACAATCTTGATATTAATCTCGAATTGATATACATCGCCAGGTGAATGTAGATACGACTGTTACGGCGTAATGAAAGTGACGACACTGCATTAATCTCATGATCAATTTTTGTATTTATAATTAAAAGCGGTTTACCGTTGATTATATTACACACGGAACATCTCACAATCAGAATTATGAACTAGAAAATATAACGATCATTTTTTGCGATTGAAACATCGATATTTATAAAAATATTTGATATTGAAAGTTGAATTTAAAGCTTTCAATAAATTAAACTACTTTCAGGAGTTAATAGACATATAAATTAAATTTTTAAATATTCTCTTATTGTATCAGTTATTAAAAAATTCAGGAATTAGTAAAAATTGTTTGAAAAAGATTGTCAAGTGTCTCGAAATAGTCGAAAAACTTGTACTTTACTGTAAAAAGTAATATTAACGTAATTCTTGTATTTAAGTATTGCACTAAAGCTGGCACGATTCTACCATCTCTAGCAACATCGCCCGGGGCTCGAAAGGCAAGACAAAGATCCGCGTGTAAGCGTTCGGCAAGGACACGACGAGTCCTAAATGCTCCGACGTTATTCGAGGAAGAGGCTCTCGCAACAGTCGTTAGTCTTTCGTACGCGGGCGAACTGCTCGCCGAAGAAGAAAGGCGGCTTAGCGGTCCTCGATTAGTGGCGGATGCTTTGTCTACGTGTGCGATGACAGGTATACGATAGCGAACGGAGAGAATCGTGGTCGCCGTTGGGCAAGACCTTGCGAGCCATATCCTGTGGCGGTCCGCAACGTATGACATTATGCGCGTATAATTTAATAGCGCTCATTGTTGCTCGAACGCTTGTTCATCTGAACGGAAATTGTACGACTGTTATGCGATACCCCGAAGTGCGGAGCATTTACGTAAAGAAGTATCTTTCAGCACGTATTAATATCATGTACGGCTCAAGTGAAAGACCGATACGGTTGTAGTGAATGGACGACTGATATACCAATGATTAGATTATTGCGCAAAATATTCATCTTCCTATCATACAATGCATGTTATTTATAAATTCCATTCATTAATGTAACAATGAGTAAATGATAATTATTATTGATACTTGGATCTAATTCAAACAAGGAAAAAAAATGATGTATCAACAGCATTAAGTCTAATTGGAAATAATTTTGTTAATTCAATAACATTATTAATGAAACAATACGTATAATTTTATTTTATTAAACTTGTTATTGAATTAACAAGATTATTTCCAATTAGACTTAATGCTGTTAATACAATATCATTTTTTTCCTGTGTATAAATATGTATATCACACATTTGTACAAAAATTCATTTTTAAAATAATCTACTTCCATTTCGGAAAACAATAATTTAAATTATATTAAATCTTATGCAAAGACTAAATCCTATTTTAATAAGAATAAAATAAATGATAGTATATTATTATAAATAAAACTACTTTGAATAGGTCTTCAGAAACTTTTTGTATGGCGTAGGATAAATATTTTGTAATCTACAGCTTCTCAGATATTGTCATTGTTTGACTTGAGTAATGTGGCAGAACGAAGCAGAGCATTTGAAATAAAATCTGAATTTGATATTCACATTAATATCAATACGCTAGCATTTCGAAAGCAACGGTAGCTTGAAATATGGTAATGGTTAAAACGTACAATGTATTCGCGTAGTTCGCGACTTGCTATTGCATGACATTTAATCGGCAAAATATAGGAATCCATGTTCGAATTTCCAGCAGTCGATATCGTGCACGATAAACATTCGCGCGGTGGCGAATAAATAATTTAGTGCAATAATGTGCATTATGCACGGTTACATAAAGTTATAGTCGATGCAACGGCGCGCCGCGGTCGGAAACATCAGTTCCGCCTGTTAAACTAGACTCTTATCCTCTCCATCTGAAGTATTCTATATTATAAATATCATGTGTGCGCCAATTATTGTCCAGCGGCTAAACAGCTTAGCCTGGACATGCGGTAACCTTCCGTCGTCCAACCGCTATCCACGCCGGCGGTCTTTCATAAAAATGCGAGGCATGAATGGATAAGCTTGGAATAACGTACAGAATGACATCATGTAATCGCAACGCGTACAATAGGAGACGCATTAGTTGCTTAGCAGCGAGTCGGTCGGATAAACGGACACGCCGGATTCCGCTCGAAACTGGTCCGACAAAAATCGACGGCATGTGGAAATATCGCGAGGAATGCGAATGTCAGTGGCTCCCAATCTCTCGTAACAATTGATCATTCCGTTAAAGTCGTAGGGGTGTTTTAGGACGGACAATAATTGCACGTGGCGAAGAGAAATATCAGATTCGACGAGGGGAAACTCGGGGATAGAGACGCTTATATAAAAATGTAGATTTTATTAATGAATAATTGCAGGCGTCGCGAGCGAAGGCAACAACGCTTTTAAGATACACCTAACGACACCGTGGCGGCCGATCGCGATAAGCGCGGTTATACAACGCAAACAGCCACGAGGAGACGCGGGAACTCGTTTGGAACAACAATTGCGATCGGGCCGGCAATTAATAATTCGCCGGGAGGGTTGCGCGCGAGCGCTATCGCGTATCGACGCCGCGCGTGTAATAAATTGATAACTTTTTCGCCGTGGTTCTCTAATGCCCGCGCGCAAAAATTCACGCGTGGATAACGGCAATGCATCAAGATTTAATCCCGGCCGCTCTCGTGGCCGCAATGTTTCAGCGCATTCCGAGCGCACACACCCAGTCCCGGGTGCGCGCGAACCGCAGAAACAGGAACAGCAGGATCGTTTCTCTCCCCATCGGATTGGCAATCGGAGACTTTCGGCTGTCGGCGACGTGTCTTCCGATAAATAAGGGCCGAGACGTAACAGGATGTAAGGGACAAGGAGAAGAATATAACGAGCCAGCGTCTGTGTTTCAATTGGGAAGGTACTTATTTGTAAATTAAAAAAAAAATGCTCCGCATTTTATACATTTCAGTACTTTGGAAGAAATCATGAAGATGATAAGTTTCATTTAGAAAGAGAGGTTTAAGCACGATGTAAAACTAATTGAATTGATTTTATCATTGAAGAATCATTTCATTATTCCATTAACCCTGGGGTCTCAATTATCATGCTTGACCCTATTAGCAGTAACAATAATAAGATAGCAACTACAAGAAGCAATCAACCAGAAAACAGGTGCGAAGGATGAAACAAATGGATGCTGCGTATCCGGGAGCGTAGAGGGTCCCGATAATCCCGGTAATACACAATCAGCTTGAAATATAAATTATAAAGTGTAATAAATTGTAAAGCTAAACAAACATCTTGTCCCAATATCTTAATTTCATACAATGATATAAATTCCGTATTCTTGACATCTATATAATGTTCAGTATATATAATATATAATAATCAATATAGCCGTCGCAGATGTTCGTTCATACATTTTTCTTGCATTCCCTGATATACATATCCCCTCGCGATGAATATCGCTGCTAATAAAGATAACTTCAATAAAGTACGTTATCTCTAAATGAGCGCAGTTAATTACCATTAGAAATGTTGGATAATCGAATACGATAAATCACGCTGTAACACGTATGGCCTTTGTACTTTTAGAAATTATCTAATGGCGCATTTAAACGATTCATTTACATATGTCTTTCTAATCTCTAAATGATTATTTTGTAGTAACTGACTACTATTTAAATTAGATTTAGTTGGTAATTAATAAATCTCACCTATTAATATCTGTTTAAGAATTTTTTCTTTCCAGCATGGATTATACCTGCGTTCTAAAGGTCATTCGCCTCTCAGCTACTCATCCGGACCGAGGACTGCATAATAGATTCAAGGATTCGCTTCGCAACTAACCCAACGAGGAACAAGGATGAGATGTAGGACAACACATCGAAAATACAGATAGTTATCATTGGTCACGTTTAGCATTGAGCCGATCAAGCTTATCGGGAGACCTGCGATTGTTTTACCCGCAACGTAACGAGAATAGCAAACGAAAGCCGCATCGAATGGTATCGCATGTGAGGCGCAGCACGTGTGAGGTGCGGTGCGAGCGAAGCTACAAAGGCACGAGGAAGTCACGTCCTCGAAGAACAATGCAGCAGCGTCACTCCCGCAAAACGCGAGAAATAGTATGGGTATCCACGTTACACAATTGTCTTCCCTGATTCAGCAAGATTCCTGCAGCGGCTATTAATAATTGTTTACGCGAGTCGTCCGTTCCTCCAATGCTGAAAGGTATTCGATGCTCATTTGTTAGAAGACAAGCAACAGGGTACAATTACAGTCTTGGTTCGTTTTTTATCCAATTAAACACTATAGACACTATAGACGATGATTGGTGTCTATGAAGTTGGCAAGAGTCTATGAAAATTTTTTAAACTTGAGAAAAAGATGTATGTATGCTCTCAAAAGAAAAGAAGAAAGGAAAAATGTACAATATAGATATAGTGAGGCGGCAGTGTTCTGTGATCTGTTACTCACACCTGAGATCTGAGATTATCAGATCTCAAAAGGAGCTGGACCTGCTGGACCGATTAAGTAATCTTATTATGTAATCGATAGCTTGGGTTTGAATTATATCAGAAAAGTATCTTTATTTTTCCTCCATGTATCCTATGAGAAGATATTACGATGCAAAGTCCTAATGTTGAAATATCGATTTAAGAAACGTCATCATCGTCGTCGTCATCATATCTTTTTCTCACAAGAGTCGGGAGGCGCGGACGTCGAAGGGTAGGAAGGCAATGCGCAAATTTTGATGTTAATAACATCTTAATTGGACCAACATCTTAACGTCTCTTCCGAAAGACGGAGCCCAGTTTTACCTACCGGAAATCCTCTTCTGGGCAGGGAGCGCAGTGTCGGAAAATAATAATATTTACCTAATCTAGTGGACTCGAACCTGGTATTAGGGCCTCTGCACAATAAAAAAATATAAGGAATAAAGAACAGATATTAGCGATTAGGAATAAGAGGAAGGAAGAAGGAAGTATCTTTCTTCTTCCTTCCTCTTATTTCTAATCGCTAATATCTGTTCCTTGTTCCTTATATTTTTTGATTGTGCGGAGGCCTTTACAGATTACGAGTCTGGCGCTCTACCACTAGATCACACTGCCGCCTCACACTTCAAATTACAAGAGTATAAGTATTTTTAACGAAATTAGATATTAATAATAGTAGTCAATCGTTTAATACTGAAGTAAATTTGTATGAGAGTGCTCTTAAATTATTCTGAAAGCAAAATTATCTTGTCAATTGCCTTTTTCTCGACAACATTGGTTTATTATTTTATAAAAATTATAATTAGGCTCTAGTTACATGGTAGCCTATCCATATCTAAATTACTTACATAAATATAATTTCATGATTTGCGGAAAGCTCTACGTGAGTCATTATTTCAAATAACCGCTACCAGTGCGAGATAAAACGTGGTGATTTATCTGCTTGGTACGTAGGTATATAGTGCTTTAATGTCATTCATATCTTTTCTCGCCGCAACTCGGAGCCCCGATCGTAAATAATTGCGCTATAGTAACGATCGTGTTATTCATTTTGCGCGTACTGCACACAGGTACGCTCCTCAATAATTGAGAGGGCAATTACTCGTGTCACGGTATACGCAGCTGAATGTCATTGTATCTCGTCGGATGCGCGAGGCACGATATATGCAACGCGTCGTCGGCACGAAAGAGCATTCTTCGCCCGGAGGCTGCGTGCCCGCCCTCGAATTATCTCGCGAAGAAAAAGGAAGCCGAAGTCAAAACGTATGTTATTGACCCTGGCTCGTTCGGGTTCCTTCGTCTAACCACTCGTCTCGTCCTTTTTTAGCGCGCGGCCGCTGTAACCGAACCCTGCGGCATTTTTGCCAGAAGTGCATCGTTCACAGTGTATGCAATTTACGACCATCGCCATCTCGCCATCGCCATCGCATCGCGTCGTATCGCATCGCATCGCCAGCTTCGCGTTCCGAGTTTTACGGTTCGTCGCGTCCTTCGAAAAATACCTCTTTATGCAATAATGAGATAATTACGTTTGTTACGTTTGTATGAATATACGGAGTGTCTCGGCGGTCGCCCGCTTTCTCTCGACCGCGAAAACCGGCATTGCCCGAACAGAGAAGACACGTTTTAATGTCGAGGCATTGATTTCTCGAGTTATCTGTGTATGGAATGGTAATTTCTCTTCTAATTACACACTCTCTACATTGCATTATATTTTAAGATATATATAAGATATGTAAGTAACAAATTATATGGAATATAATTTATGATATATTGTGAACTGTTGCAACATATAAAATAATAATTTAAAATTATTTTACAAAAAACAAATATATGCCATTTATTGTCAAAGCTATTTGGAAATGTATGAGTATAATAAATTAATACATAAGAGAAGCATTATGCTTTCGAATAGAGTAATTAAAAGAAGTTTAATTATGAAGCTCGATACGCATGGTGTTAGAAATTAATCGCACGAAATATGGTCCGAGAGGGAGTAATTAATAAGTCTGCGCCGCATTATCAGATCATGCAGCGTGCGTAATTAATTATTAAATTTCTGCAGTATCTGATGGGCTCGCGTTTCATCTCCTCCCACTTTTGCGAGGGCAATCTCTCGAAACCCGAAAGCGTGCAAGTGAAAGCGGGATATTTATCAGGTCGCATTAAATCCATCTTTAAATTTATCCGCCAGAGAAAAAGTCGGCGAAAGAGAACAGCAAATTGAAAAGCTCGCATTCGCAGCGGAGAAAATAATTTTCCACTTTACGTCACGAAGAGATAGCTGCGACGCCACTAGGGAATTGCGATAGAAATGGACGGCTACTGCGTGAAAAGAGTTCCCTTTCTAACTGCTCCAAGTTGCAGACATTTTGAGAATTCTCGTACCTTGGACATATTTATACAAATCGTTTTTCCATCTTACCGCATTACATTTTAAAAAGAGAGTTGTCTACGAAGTTGATTTTCCTTTAGTGTAAAAGTCGGGAAAAGTTTCTATTTGCTGCACATTTTAACATCATATATTTGCGCAATTCATAATTTATATAATTGCGTATTTTAAGAGATAGAAATTATACAGATTATATTAAAAAATTTTATATATATATAATATATGTATAAATCTTTATTAAATCTTATTAAATTCACAAAATAATTTACATATAATGTCTATATTTATATATGACATTATTACTATAATTATCCTATTAATAATTAAATTTTAATGAGTCAATTAAGTGGATTAATCTGTGCACTTTAAAATACTGCGAATTATCCTTGCGGCACAAAATGCCGTGAATTATCCTGGCGGCACAAAACGCCGTAACATTCTTCTCTCCAGAGAGAACTTTAGAAGCCTGTTTCTCAGTTATGATATAAAAGCGTCTGGATCTTTTATATAAAGGCCAATTAATAAACCAACTTGGGAGAGAGATTAAACCGCCGCGAGTTGATCGCGCGGCTGCGAAAAGCGGGATGGCCGAACGATATCGTTTTGCGCGTTATCTCCGCTTATCGAAGATCTCTCGCGCGCTCGTAGGATGATGGCACGAAACGCGCGTATCCGCAGAGCAGGAAATCCTACTTCGCGATGCTGCCTCGGCGCCTTTGTCCTCGCATTCCCGGCGCGCGTCATTTACGGCCGTATGTTTGCCCGACTTGATAATCTGAGAGGGAACGTATTAACCGAAACGTAACGACCGAGAAAGAAAATAATTTCTCAGCCCTGCGCGCGCTGCAATTTCGTAGGCGCGCATAAATCTCACTCTTCCACGCGATATTTGCTTTTCGAGTGTAATGTAAATTATGCGTCGGGCCAAGGGTCGCGCCTGCCTACACGCGAAACATATTATAGAAGAGATGAAACAATGCGCGCGCGATCTGAGAATAAAATATTGAATGGAAGCGGATAACGAACATACACAATATAATTTCACGGAGAAAATTTTATATTAAAAATTATTATGTATGGCAGTAGCCGTGGACCATTGCTAAAATTATAAAAATTTTTACTATGTTTTTCACTAATGAGTTTAATAATTATTAATATAACATAGTAAAAATTTTTATAATTTTAGCAATGGTCCACGGTTACTGTCATACGTAGTAATTTTTCATATAAAATTTTCTCCGTGTTATAATTATATCATCGCAGTAGAAGAGAGAATATAAAGTTTTACTTAAATAATATACACATAAAAAGAGATATGAAGCTAACATTTCAAATAAAGAAATGTTATAAATCTACATTTTTGAAGATAATTTAGCTGGAGTTGACAGTTTGTTTAGATACCATCAAGCGCAATAAAAATTAACCGATTGTTCGAGGAATAATAACGCGCATACACGTTTTGTGGCCATCGGACATCTGCGTGTGTGCGCGCGGGCGCGGATGTGTCATTGAATGGCGAAAGTGAATCGCATTAAATTATTGCGATTATATATACGGGACGAGGATGGCGATACTTATTACCTTCACCACCTGCGTCGAAATCGATAGAGGGATAGAATAATGCCCGGCGTTCGAGCAGGTGGATATTACGGTCCTGCGGGCGCGCGCAAACGTTCTCCACAGTATACTTATCTACTTAGAGTATTTATTATTCCCGCGACTGGAATTTTCATTGTAACAACATTGAAACGAGCCGCCCGTGCACCGAGACCGCGCCGTGATGGATTCAGATACGCTCGAATGGTCGACGCTACGTAGATCGCGTGTACTTCTGGGAACAACATAATTTAAGAACAAATCGTTTCCCTCCCGAGCCGATTTTACAGTCCCGTAAGGAATGGTAAAGAGCGCATTGCTCCGGTAGCAACGTGTTTGCATAATGGCACAAGAATAGATACTGCTTTTACAGTTATTCTATCGCAAATCTCTCGTGTTGCCGAATCCGATGGAAAAGTATTATTTTAATCCAACCGATTTATGCATTACGCCGTTAATACATATTTCCGTCAAACGCGAATCTTTTTACTTGCTATGTTATTAAATATTATATATTTCTCTGCATGGTGTATAATGTAATGTAAGCAAAAATATGAGTGACTGAATTACTTCTTTGATAAATTGTATCACTTAAGAATATGGTAGTCGAGAAATTAGAACCAAGGTTTTTCAAGAAATAAGGTTTTTCAAAAAATTGTATTCAAATCTCTTTTAAAAAGATGTAATTCTATTGGTATTTTAAATAATGGGAGATGATCTTCAAGATTCGACACAGATTCCAGGCCTCGAACAAAAACGGAAATTATCTTACTGCCAAAAATGGAAATTATCTTGCCGCTACGATCGAAGTGCCGTCAACGGGACGCAAATTGCCGCGCGCAAATAAAGGAGCAACCCTGGAATTTCGCTCTTGTGCAATCGTTTCTTTAACGGGACGTTCTTGCACATCGAAAAAGATGGCTTATACGCATGCGAGCCTTTCCATTCATGGCGTGTTATGACCGCAGTTCAGCAGACCTCACGGAGAAAAGTGAAAGTACCATGTTAAAAAAAAAACGAGAGAAGCCGACAGTCTCATCGAGATGATTTTACTGCCATCGATGTGCTCGTTTCGACATCTTTTTATGTAAACTCCGAGTCGTGCCTTTCCCTTCACAAATTGCGGTACGATGCAATGCAGTGATAGTTTTAATAAAACGAGAAAGTAGTGAGATGTTTATTGAATTATCTAGTGTACTTTGACAATCGCGCGGCTAAAATTGCAATATTACTGCTGCGAGACGCAACAAGAATAATCCTTCTCAAGTAGGTACAAAGCTTAGATTTTTCTTATTTTCAGTATTAATGCCATAAATCACGAGGGAAGGTCAGCTCTTTCGTTGTTCGAAAAGCAGCTCTTATTCTTCTCGTATCCAGGAGCGACAATGGTTCTTCCAGACAGACTCTTAACCCGTCTGGTCCTCCTGATGCGCGAGCCTCTCTTCCTTTGTGGTCTCGCTACAACGCCTCGGCTTCTAGATAGGATTCATACACGCCCGCGATTTTACGACAATGCCATTTCGTGCGCACGGCACGCATCCACGTGTTGCGTATATGTGTCTCCTGTGCGTGTGCGTTCCCGCACAGCGTGAAGAACGTTTCAATAATTTTGCCTCGCCGTCATTGCGAAGGTACGCGAGCCTGCCACGCGGGTACGTGCAACATTGTCGTGAGACGGCGGACAATATCCTTCGCGGAAACCAGCGTACAAAATATTCCTAAAATAATAATTAAAATTTTCGAACGTATTGTTGGAGTAATGTATCCTGTGATAACTTACGGTTTTTTTAATTGTAAGTTTCTTATATATATATATAAATATCTCTTTGCAAATTTTTAAAGTATAGTAACTTCTGGTGGTTTTCAAAAATTCGATTTTTTGCATTTTGAATCCTCAGACTTAAAATTCTAAGAATTCTTAAAATTTTAATTAATGTCTCTTTTTTTAATTGATGCTTCTTTTAATTATTTTAATACGAAAGATGAATGTACAACATCTCAGAATTTAGGCTATATATTCATTTATGAGAAGAACTTTATATATATTTTTCTTATTATAAAATATTACATAATATATGTAATATAGATTATTATAATAACAAAAAATATACATTAATTGCTGACTGAAGTGAATAAAAGCAACTTGTGTGAACTGACACAAAATATAATATACAATTTATAATGTATAATATATCTGTGTTATATAAAAAATAAATTTATGGAAACTGTATATAAATTTGTTTTCACATTATACTGATTGTGAGTCACTGGAAGGATTGCTAATAAGAATACTGCTCAAATTTCTTTGAACATCTTATGTATATAGCTTCAACAACTTCCATAGCTACTCAATGCGGAAATCCTGTATTACCGGGTATCACGCTTCGCGCTTTTACAATATTGGCGCGTCCCGGAATTAATCGAAAAGAAATTGTTACAATCTTCTCATCCGCAAGTATACGTGCGTCACGCTGACATTTTGTGTGTCCGCGGAACATTTTTCTCGTTAAAGAATCGGACAGTGTGCGCCGTTAAGGGTTGACGCTCTCCTTTTGCGGTATCGCCACTCGGCCTTAACTTTCGCGCACGCTCGCGCGTTTATGACGACGCTATCTCTAGCGCGGTGCAGCGCAGCGCGGAGCGTGAATAACGCTTCGACAATTTCGTCTCGACATCTCGCCCGCGGCCGAACCGCGGACATAAATCACGATCTCCACTGACATACCTGATTTGCCGACTGCCATAGGCATATACACCGGGTATAAGCTCTGTATAGATCATGCGATGTCAAGTGTTTAACCCTCCCGTAGCGAGTCATGAATTGTCAGCGGACCAAGGACGAAGGTCTCCTTCGGCCGGATCTGCCACTAATTCTCCGCTTCGGTTACTATCGCGGGTGCTTTGCAGTCGATACTATGTCAATTAAATGTCATGAGAATGTCTAACGTCATTTTGCAAAGCAGCATATATTAAATACTCACGTTACCGGTGCTAATATATATTAAGATGAAATGATCTCCAATAAAACATATCACACTCGGTAAAAAAATAGCACTATTGTATTACATCAGAACTATTTTAAAAACTCAAGTTGTTTCAAAATGTACCAGCTTGCAAAATTTTAAATTTCACATAATAAAAAATGGAGGAATCGATGAAACAATCCCCATGTATAAATATGTACGAGAAAATTATTTATTTCAATGATAAAATTACTGATAGCATTCGAGACATGGTCCGTCTCGAAATTTTATTTTAATTTTAAGAGAGAATTCCGAGTTTGTAGTTTCTACAGAGAAATAATTTCTGAAAGTATTCAGAACTTCAGAGGAAAGAATTAAGTGTATTATATATATTTAATATATCGAGAATAAAAATCTCAATGTTATTATTATTTCGCACAAGTTCACGCCTTTTTCCAAGCAATTCCTTTTTATCCTGTGTTCGTGGAAGAGGAAAGGAGACGCATCGAATGTGATACTATACTTCAATAGCGTGTTCACGCGGTGGTAGACCCGTTTTTGCTCGGACGATACCGTCATGCGTAAATGCGTAAATTGTGCGGCACGTGTGATAGACCTCACGCGCCCTACATGCATTCATAATCACGGTATTCACTGCTATTCTTCTCGAAATTACACACTTCCCCCGTGGGAGAGTTAATCGCGATCGATCTTTTATTCGCGCAACTTTTAACGCCGCGATCCCGTTCGCCTACATGAATACCGTAATAAAGCCGCAATTCTTCCAACTCCGTCGGACCAAAGTTGCAAAGTGCACGTTAGCAATAATCGCTGTCGACCATTTACTTTAACACGTTTTAAATCTGTAACAAATACGTATTCATGTGTAAATTATCGGCATTAGTATTCATTAAATAAATCGTTTTCTTCATCTATATAGTATAGTAATAGACGTAACACGGGAAAGTATACAGTCCAGGTTTAATGAGCCAGTATTAGTTACTGCTTAACAAGAGCCTGCTAAGATCGAATGGATTTTCGAAAGGTTCGATTGTCGATTCAATTTGCATTCGTCGTGTCTCGAGTTTTCGCGTCGCGAAACTTCGTAGCTTACCCGTGGTGCATTCTCGTTTCCACGAGTCATGCAATGACAAAGTTGCATTATTATTTATTGCACGCGCGTTCGTGCGGCAACCGACAACATTTATCACGGTCTACATACCGAGCAACCGGGAGGAAGAAAAACGAACGGTACGCTGTTTTTTTTCCCCCCAATCGCCCTATGCGGGTGGCGCGTTGCATTTTTGCCGATACGCCGAGTTCTCGCTTTCGTTGACGGTTTTTAGGTAACATCTTGATAATAACGTGAAAAAGCCATGAAAGCGCGGTGAAATCGCGTCGCATTGTGCTCGCATACCGCGATCAGCGTGCCATGCCGGCGCGTAGTAGCCGTACGCGCGTCGGTTGAAACGCGCAGCGGCGTCATCATTAACACCGTTTCCGTTTGCCCTGATACGCCACAGAACTCGTAACATCGCTGAAGCGATGCGTAATTCCCAGTAGCACTCCGGATTTTTCCGACGCGGATCGCGAGTAACGCTATACGCGTTCGCCGAGCGAGACCAACATCCTTACGGCTGCATTCCTCCCTTTTTTCTTCTTGCCGGGAGCCTCTCACCTCGCTGACTCCGAAATCTCGCGAGAAGAAGCGATATCAATCTCCACCATATGAAATTTCTAACATTAGTTTATCCCTCCCACCTCTCCGCCCCCCTCTAGAACGTTTACAATTAACTTTCATCGAGCTCTGGATATTTTTACACGATAGAGAAACTGCGAGCATTACGATGTTATAAAGAAATTTTTGCGACGTATTGTGCTCTTATAAATGTATGTACACGGAAAGAAAGGCTTAATTATAAAAATCCAGGCTTGGTTAATATTACCAAGCACCTTGGTGAAATAGTTTCAACTAAACGTATAAGTATTACATAATTTAGTTGGCTCAACTAAACAAAATGTGCTCTTTTATAATTATTACAAATGTTTATAATTATTATATATATACAAAACGTTTTGTTATTATTATTATAATCGGTAATAATAATCAAATACTTCAAAAGAAAGTATACTAAATGCATCTCACAAGTTTACCAAGAATTTTTTTTCAGTGTATAAATCTAAAAAATATCTTAGATCAAATTAAAAATCTGTGAAAATAAATATTCCGATTTATATTTGGTGTTCATTCTTCATCGTTACTTGCTCATATTGTCAGAATAATAATGTCTTCGAGATTTAAGTATTAATTCAGTGCTTTTTTTACACATCTTTTTGCAAAAATTACCTTGCTTTTATCATGACGCACATAGAATAAAATCATCCTTTCATTTCGCTGTAGTTAGTAAAAATTTTCATCTTTGCATAAAAAAATAACATCATATGCAGGTGTCGCAAATATGATTTTCTCCGAATGCGCGTAGCGGAATCGGAATGACTGTTAAACAAGGAATTTATGCAGGCGGTCGGTCTTGGAATATAATTAAATGATTAGTCAGCTGGTTGCGGTTGATTTCTGCATATAAGAAACGCCTAACGCCGAGACAGTCCACGGTTCCAGGTAGACTCGCGTCACCGCTGGATGGCTACATACATAAATCACGTAACGCAATGCTTGATGAGCCGCAAGAATAGACAGCCATTTCCTGATCCCGTAACTTTTGCCTCACGCATCGTTTGGTCCCCCACAAATACGCACTCGTCGCCGCCATTTTAACCACGCGATTTTTTCCAGAATGCCTCGAATCGCTAAATCTCGAATAAATAACGTACGAAAATTGCGTGTGTGGCATTTCACCGTCTTTATTTTATCTTAACGATATTTTTATCGCAGTACATAAAAAAGCACAATTCTGTTAATGGAAAACACGTATCATAATTTTGACGTATTTGACATTCTGCAGTCGTGAATTTATGTTTCCTCAAAGCTGATTAAATATTATTGGATGCTGTAACTCTCGGAAATCTCGTGGGCTTTCGACCGGCGCAACTCTAAGACTCTCTCGATTATTAAAGCTCGCGGGCTTCACGTGGCGCCGATATGAGCGCGGCTGAATCGGCGTCGTCATGTTTACGGGAATAAACCGCAAGGTTTACTCGTCTCATCCGGGGGAGACCAACGCGGGAACACTGAAATCAGACAGAGCGATATTTCACGGTTTTGTCTCGCGGCGCGGCGCTCTCGCTATCGATTCCCGATATACCGCGACGAGTGACGCGCCGGGCACGACCGTGCCCCGCGACGGCCGATCGCCGGGATATTACATGCCTGCTCGCACTTTCGCAACCTTAAAGAAAAGACTTATTATCGTGTGGCGAACGTAGGCTGCGGCCGCGCGGCGTAGGCAGAACTATCTGGTCCGTGGTCGTTCTCCGAAAATGGACACGGAGATCGGAAGAGAGGCGCGCGTAGTGCTTCTCCGATGGTCGCAAGTTGGCGAACGCTGATGCCATGCACTCCCGACCGAGTGCGATCCCGTACGCGTGGGTGATTTCCGATATTACATATTTCGCAGTCTTCTATCGAGCGAAAATTCAATTTCACTATCCAGAATCATTCTTCTATGAGTTTCAATGGGACGGATAATTTTTATTTTTTTATCATACATTATATACTGCATATATTGCTATGCAAGCTTTGAAAAATAAGAAAACAAATATAGCTTTATTGCTTGTATATTATTTACTCGTAATAAGAAAGAAACTAATACAGAATTGATTTTAATAATAATTTTTACCTGTCTACCGCACGAATATCTCTGTGTATGAGTAAACGGATTGGCAATTTACATTTACATTTGTCTGGTTGAATAAAGAATAATTCCTATCGCGACTTCTCGTTAATACTTTACGCATCTGAGAAATCGGTCCGGTAAAGACGCTGTAAAGATTTCCATTAAGCAAACGTAAGCGCGAGCTGCAATCCGCGGTAATATACGCGAAACGATTCGACTCAAATGGAAACGAGAGTATCCAGCATACAAAAAGTCGCTATTTGTGATCGCAACTTTGCGGTATTTTACCATATGTTTAGCACGGCACGGCTGTTGTGATAAAGACACTTTATTTTATGTTTTGCGGCTACGGCTCGTGCCGATTTACGACATTATGTTCCACGCTGAATAGATTGTAACTTAAGGTACCTTTCCCATCGCCGGACATATTTACACATCGCCGTGGCGGATTTAATGAGTGGACTACCGACAGTAAATTCCGCGACGCGATAAAATAAACCGGGACGAGATACGCTAATGTTGGCTAAACGTAGTTTTAGTACCGTGCCGCGTAGCGTATGTTCGAACATGTCAATCGGCATTTGCAAAACAATTTCTAAGACCGCCCGGAGTAACATCGCCGTTGTTAATGTACGCATTGAGTGAACACTGTATTAATCCTTCCACTGTCGAAAGATTCTTTAAGATAAAATATTATCAACGAGAAAAATTATTAGCCCCTCGTGTATTATTATATAAAAATGTTCGTAACAAGCAAAAATTATCCGAAAGAGAAATGATCTCGGTACTCACGAGAAAAATAGCAAACATCGCTATTTATAGCTGTGATTTATTGGCTACCGGAGTAGCAGTAATTTACGAATGAGCGGTGAGTAAAGGGGGATGTTTCTCGAAATAATCGCGTTTATCCGATGATTTAGTATCATCTCGTAAAATATTGAAGACGGACGCGCGGTGCACATTTAAGACTCTCGCAGTCGCGTGCATTACAAGGCCACGGCACGCAGGGAAAGATTTTCTGCGCGTGATCGATGCACTTGGGGACACGGCAAGTGTGCATGGCGAAACCGCAGGCATGTGCAAGGCGAGCATGAATTAAATAATCTAGGCTGATTTTACCTTGCGCGTTCTGAACGCGTCGTCATTGACGAGCTACGTTTATGACCAGATCATCCGACGTTGCTCACGCACGTCAAAAGCCATGTTACATCTCGCTCACGTGATACAAAAATAAAGCTAAAATAACCGCCGCAACG
The DNA here is from genome assembly GCA_003063815.1 of Aphaenogaster rudis. Lineage (NCBI taxonomy): Eukaryota > Metazoa > Arthropoda > Insecta > Hymenoptera > Formicidae > Aphaenogaster > Aphaenogaster rudis. Next base: position 1,059,527 of record NJRL01000023.1, on the reverse strand, counting down.
TAGCAATTCTACAATGTCAAAGATCAGATGCTCCGGTACCGGCTTAGAACTGACGACGGCAATGTAGATGCTAGCGGCAGCCAGTTCTTATACAGCGATTCTTACTTGCATATAATAGATAAAAGCGTTCTAGACATAAAAAATATATTTTAATTGATTATAATAGATAAAAGCGTATAATAGATAAAAGCGTTCTAGACATGAAAAACATATTTTAAAATTGATTATAATAAAACATCAATATTAATAATATATAAATAATATTTTTACATATACTTCTGTGTGCAAATCGACTCCAATTTTTCTTACTTCAAATCTATGGTATATTGATGTGAGAACACGAAGAAATGCAACTGGGATCCGTATAACATTTTCTTTGTTCGTAAATGCGAAATAATATCTTTCTATTTTACTAGTTACGCACAAAGTTATGTATAGATTATCACAAATTCTTTCTACCCACAGTCTAATTTACAATCAATAGCATGGAAAATGATGAGTTAATATAATGCACCATTGAACGCTCGTGAAGAATATTTCTTTCGTTTTCTCCGATATGACGCAGCCACAACTTATGTAAGACAACGCAAAAGCGTATACGTGCGTGTACGTGTGTGGCCAGTTATGCAATGGCCCGAATTTATCACTTTCTCGCGTCGCTTTATATAGGACGCACTATCTTGCCGTAGTGCCATAGGGGACCTCATAAATATTAATACGGTAGCGTATAAGAGCGTAGCTATGCGGAGTAAGGCCGCGCGCTCAATAAGGCCGCCTACTATCGGGGCCCGACGTAATGTCCCCCGGCTGTTCACAGGGACACGTCGAAAAGGGAAAAGTTCGCACAGAAACTCGCATACACGTATTCTCAATTAAATCGCGAGCGCGTTTCTCAGGATGCGCTCTCTTTGCTATTAAAATTCTCGAATCTACAGGCAATCCTCCATTTGTCAGCATAAAGTAAATAAACGTAATAGATATTTTATACGTTGATGATTGTTGCTGTATAAATTCAATTATTATATGTATATATATATTATTTTATGTGTTTTTTATTCGTCGTAGAATTCACGCAAAGAAAAAAGAAAAATCAACTAAATTATCTAGTTATATATAAATTATGTCGAAACGTTAATATCTAACCGAACTCGAAATTAGAGAAAATAAATTTGAAAATTTATCGTACAAAATGGCAAGACAGGAATATAAAGGAAAAGAAAAAGGAATATAAAGTAGTATTAGCTATGATTATTGCTAAGGAGAACACGAAATACACATTTGCCGAAGTAAAATCAGCCAATTAACAGTCTTTCAGATTTGTTCATTTTATGGTTAACTTCAAGACGACTTCAGCTTGTTAGCCTAATTTGCACGTTGCCCGGTGGAAATATTAAATTCGTTGCTTCGCTCAAAATACGCTGCAAATTGCGCAAGCGAAATAAACGCGCAATAAACGTGCAACATTACAACGTATATTTGTTTCATTTCCGTTTGAGCGAAGCGGAATCTCGGGATGGTCGCGCGCTAGTCTGGAGAACGAGGGTTAAGATCTACTAAAGGTCGCGACGTTAGTGATAACAAATGATAATCAGTAGGATGCGCGATAAACAATACGGATACCGCCCATGAAGCGGGAGCAGCTTCTCGTTAATTAGATTTTTTGATTAACTATATAAAGCTGGGACCGCGCGGCACAGCTGAGGCAGGCTGACTGCTCTCGCACGTGTTGCTCGTCTGTGTAGACGCACACGCGCTTACACACGTGCACGCGGATCCAGTGCATTCCTCCTCGTAATAGGCGGACCCCGAGGCCTGGAACTTTTCGTCCCGTGATACATTTCGGAACGAGCGAAAGAGTTGAACGACGCGGAGCGTTAACCTTTTGATGCGTCTGTTTGACGACAAAGTGATTTACTCTCCACTCGGCAAAGACGAGGAAGTGATCTTAAAATTACATAATTGTAAAAAAAATGTATATATATGCATGGCGTAAAACACGAATTTTTTTTATTTTGTTTTTTACTTTGATATTTTAAGTTATTCTGTAATTTGTTGAAACCAAAGAACAAAAAATGATACAAGATGATGCACTCTTGGTCTAATTGTAAGATATAAAAATGTATATTCTTGCGTATCAAACTTTTCGCGTGCTCGTAAAATCGCGTAAATCGACTTAAGGACTCCGTCGCTTTCGAGCAATAGCAACTTTCACGTTATCACGATTTTTCTTGCCACAATATTTTTGTTGCACGACGATGAAATCGAGAAACTAGTTTGCATCCATTACCGTGGCCTGTTCAGCTGTCTCAAGAGAGGCATGTAACTCCGCCGTTCAAAAAGATGAGAAAAACTATTTTAGTGCAAATTGTTTCCTTCGCTCGTATGAGCCTCAACAAATGAAACGTTTTATCAGAAAATATCAATAAAGTGTAAGAAACGGGAAATAGAAAGATGTAATAAATAATAGATAATGGAAAATGAATATATGTTAAAATAACTGTAGCATATAATACGTATTATTCGGCTACTTCCGCAATGATCAAGTCGTATGTAACGCATTCTTATAAAAGATTGCGGGAAGCAATTAGCAGTCTTGCTAATGCTGTATGTAATAAGTTAGAGATGGTATAGCCGTAAATATATACATTAAGCACAGAGATTCGTTTGCGATATAATCGCACGCGATGGAAATCGCTGAAGAACGTGACGTCCGCAAGTAGTTACGGATATTTAATTCGTGTTTCTCTCTCTCTCTCTCTCTCTCTCTCTCTCTCTCT
>NJRL01000023.1:1039352-1054382 GCA_003063815.1 Aphaenogaster rudis | reverse complement strand
CACACACACACACACACACACACACACATACACGCTTCTTTTTATTGTATGTCAAAAGTTTATGAATAATATATGCATCTGCACAAAAAATATAAATTGATTTTGCATATTCATTGCTGATATATCGCGGTTGCATGTAATTTGAGTCAGCATGGCACAGCGTTGTAGAATGCCATTTTTTGTTTGATGATTTATGTATTTATGATTTTCTTTCTCGTTCTTGTCGCGTTGAACATTATGCACATTAGCAAAGCGAGCAAATAGGGGGAAGATAAATAACGAGACGGTACGAGCTTATCAAATCATGAAATGATTTTTAAAATTTCTCTCTCGATATTTAATCACTCGATACTTTACTACAGTATCAACCCTCTTCGTTTATGTATTATAATGAAGCGGTCTTTATCTTCGTTGATTAATATGTATGCATTCAAGGTATTGGTTACCTTTCATTTATTAAACCTGCATTTGATATTTACACTTGATATATATATTCATTGCTTTTGATATTATATTAATATTATATTATAAGATAAAACATTTCACATAACTCAAGAAAGTAAAATGGCATTTTTCTTTTAAATAAAAAATTTATACAAAGAATATCCTAAGAGTTTATTGCATCTCTTTTTATTTGTAAATGTTTTAAATCTATAATCAATTTTTTTAGCAATAAAACATGAATATAATATTTAATTTATAAACAATTAAACCAGAATAAATTCTCTGTAAAAATTTTCGTATATTTTTAGCTTTTACAAAATTAATTTTAATGCGGAAAAGAAATTTCAATTTAAATGCAAAATAATATATAACAATATTATATGTATATTACAAATAAAATTTCAGAAAAAATCAATTTTAAATTAATAAAAAAATTAAGAAAAACAGAAAGAAAGAAAGAGTATTACAAAAAACTAGGAACACTTTAAAATACTCCAGCTTCAGGAATCCGGATGTATGAATGACAGTAATCATTCCGGCAGATCAAACTTCGCGGTCATGTCGTAATATATATCCTGAGCACTGAACTCTTCACGCAGTCGAGATGCTATCGAAAAAATATTAGTTTCGTTTTAATTTTTTATAATTGAGAAACTAAGACAAAAGATGAAATACGATATATCAAATTGTTATTACATGCGAGATACAAAAGAGAAGTTCTTTATCTTGTAACATTAGTATTTATTACATAGTTTTAAAACCATTTTTAATGAAGTACAAAGTGTATACATATATATTATATAAATTTATATAACATTTCTATTATATATATATATATATATATATTTCTGTAAAAAAATTTCATCTGCTTCAAAATTTATAACATTCGCTTTTTGGTCCGAGTTACTCATTGCAGCTAGGTTTCCCGCGGAATTGTTTGACGGCACATCCGTATGCAAACGCGCGGTTTCCGGCGCGTTCGGTGGCGCGTTTGAAACGGCAGAATTCTCGTCTTGGAATAACAGTTCCTTGTACTTACTTGGCCGACACCGAGCGACACCAGGAGCCAGCAGCACACCGCCGCCGTCGGCAGCAACCTCCTTATCGCGACGGTCATTTTGCAGGATGACCTACGCCCGCGCGTACTGACTTCGTCGCAGAGCGTGTCGCACTCGCCGAAGGACCCGCCGAAGGCTAGTCTCTCACGTCACATTTTCTTCGTTCCCCGAGAAGAGTCTCATCGTATCCGCCGAGGTACCGTGACGCGATAGTCAGCGCGCTCGCGAGGTGACCACGAGGCGTGCCACGAGGCCGTTCTCCTCTCGCACGCACGCCCTTGCTGACGCGTTGGTACCGCGAAGCAGTCTCGAAAATCGGCTGGGAAAGTCGGCACGGCCGCGACGAGGAAGATCGCTGGCGGGTGTTAGACTGGCGCAATAATGACTGCGCTCGCCGAGCTACTCCGAGGGACGCTCAGATGTTTGGTTTTCTGGTGGGGATGGAGGTGGCCGTAGTGGCCATTCCCTCTTCATCCGACTCGCTGTATATACGTGATGCGGGCATTCATGTCTCCAGATTCGATATAGTTGCTGGATGGTTGCTGGTACCGTCGTGAGAGGACGGTACGGAGCAAGCAAGTGGTTGGCAATCGCGGTTTCTGATGTACCAGCGAGGCACTTAACTTGGTACAAGTTAGGCTTAGCGCAGATAAGTTAGTATTGACGAGAGCAATACCAGCAAAAAAGAAACCAGCATATTTAGATAATTATCTGATAATTATCAAGGTAGTTAAGTAACATCGTGAAAGCAATAAAGAAAGATGATGCTTATAGCAACTTTTAATCACTCGAATCGAGTTATCTAAAAAATTGGTGTTCCTTTGTGTTTGTTAATTTTTGTAGTGCAGCTTTTATAAATATTTGTAGGTAAGAAGATCTTTGTATCAGTTCAGCTTCTTCGGTCTACAGAAGTCTAGTCGCTAAATTGCGCATCACGATTTTTGAAAATGGTATAAAATTTTTGTAGAATAATAAAACAATATTTTTGATAACCTAATATTGAAGAAATTTAATATTAATTTAATATAATCGCTTCTTGCATCTTAAGGATCTTCAAAGCTAACAACATTTATTAATTAATTATTTAAGTAGCCAACAGAAAAGGATTTTAATTAATTTCGCATTTTCATACATATTGCCTTCACTTTTCCTCACGTCCTATTTCACGAATAGTTGAACTGGTCAGTTGACTAAATCACATTAATTTGATGTAATGGAATCCGGATATGTATGATTTAAACATATACATGCCAGAAAAAAAATGAACCAACGTACAACAACGTTGGCGTATCTACTGGCAACAACTACTGAAACCGGTTCGGAGAGACTCAAAAATTATAATGAACGACCCGTGCAGCCCGAACTAGACTGGTTCGACCTATCGTGATTAAAGGAGACGTGCGGATCTTTGAAGTGCGCCTATCAGTTTCGAAGATAACACTCGGCTTCCTTTAAAGAATTCGTGCTGTAGCATTCTGGAACAAGCTTCGATGCATTCGATCTATTATTTCGTACGTATCGCCTTCTTCGGGAGGTCATCGTCAAAGCGATACTTAAGACGTCACAATGCAGACAAAGACTTCGTAGACAATAGAAGCGACGTGTGATCATTCGCGAGTAATGTGCGATACGTCTTGATCTGCAATGAGAGATATTGTATCTGAAACTTGAAATTGAAGCGATATCAATTGTACGTAGACACATCAAGAGCTGCGAATGAGAAATGTTGCTTATAGTTTTCTTATTAATGTTTTTCTCGAACTTCAAAGACAAACGTTATATAATCTTCTAATATATAATATTGGTTCTTTTAGCAAATAGGAAGCATAAGAGGTTTTTTATTTTCAAACTTCGTAACACTGATTGTTTTATACTTAATTAACAACAAGACATATGTTTTAATAATAATTTTACGTATATCTTTTTATTTCTTCTTCTCGTGTTTTGATTTTTGATGCATAATATTAATTTTAATTAATCTTAACGTCTTATTAATGTTATCGTATCCGGGTATTTGGACATGGGAGGAGTATCTTGCTTAGTATTGATTTAAAGCGAATTAGTAAAGCGAATTTATTGCGACGTTATTTTATATCTGATACCTTTTATCGGATTATTGGCGACGAGACAAGAAGTTTGACAGCTCAAAGCCTTCTTACTTCTCTTTCATCTACATCTGGTGAATTTGTCGAAAGGTTCGGGGAGGAATTTCGTCGCGTATCGATTGAAGTTTCCTTGAAATTCCTTCAAACTTCCTTGAACGAGAGCCTCGGTTTCTCTTCTTTAAATGCAAATAATGCGAACGCGTTATATTCAGGGCCTCCCTCTCGCCCTATCCGTAAAGATCTCATAAAACATTTATAAAAATTTTACATTCTTGATGGCATCGCCTTGACATTCTTTATATAGTTTCTTATTAATAAGCTTTTTTAAAATACGTGCACGGTTATACATTATATGTAAAATAATATCGACCGTCTTGTAATAATTGTACTATCTAGTAAACAGTAGACCATAAAACATTGCTATATGCTACATGTAGCACAAAAATATTTAAAAGATATCTGCGAGCATCTTTCGATTGCAGATATTTTTACTCGTTTACGATATTACTTTTTAATTGCTTGAAATAAACCGTATTATTTCTTATTTAGGAGACGTTTGTTAATAATACACGTTTAGCTATTCCTTTGCGTCGACTTTTTCAATAAGAAACTTTTCAATAAAAACTCCCACAGATACATCAATATTGCAAGGAGTTTATTGTTGCTGATAGATTTCTCTTCAAGCATGCCATGGCTTGATATAACATCGTGTCGATAGAATCTCACAAGGGACGTCAAACTCCGCGTTCTTAATAACGTCCGGAATTATAGTCAATCTCGTCAAACGTTCGCCCACGTTTGATTTTTCCCCTTTGAAAAAGAAAAGTCATTCGTTCGTCATCGATTTAACCGCTTTACATGCTTCCAAAAAGAAATAATTTCCGTCACGAAAATCGCTCTCTCGTTCTACGGGGTGGCGACGCTCTTAATGGCGCGAATGTCGCACTCGTCGAAAGGGTTCGAGAGTACGTAAAAGCAAGTTTCATCTCCAGTCGGCAAGTAGGCAGACCGTGTTTGACATGCACCGAACAATCTCGCACAAATACCAACAGGCAGGCAAGGGCTGCTTCCTTTTTTTGTTTCCCCCTACTTTTGCCATTCTTCTCGCGCGAAGTCGTACGCGTCCACGATGAGTTTGTGCGCGGGAGCCTCACGAGGGAGGCAAGGGGTCGGTAGATGATAAGGGGTTGCGCAGGCGCCGGCGTATCGACCAGGGTAGCCCTCCGGGCGACACCCTCGCGATTCTCCGCCGAGCCTCACTGCTTCATCGGCAAACTAGTGGGTAGTACACGCACGCGACACAGGTAAGTGACCGTAGTTCGAGAGTCGCATGTCAGGCAAGATTTTCGGTTCCGTGTCTCGTAAAAAGGTCGATCTTGCCGAGAAATGGTGGTTTCGCTTAAAATCACAATTCCCTCGGAACACGTCTTTTCGTAAAATCGCTTTGCCGGTTCCGGCCCCGTGGAGTACGCAAGGTGACAGGCTGGTGGCGCGCACCACCTTCACGTGACGGTTGTCTTCGCCAAGCGGGGTAGTTTCGACGCCTCTCTCGGGGTAGTTTCAACGTCGCTCTCGATAGTCGCTCGATAGGTCTGTCGATAAAACGCGCAGATAATCGTCGTCAGAATAACGTCGTTGGAATAACGTCGCGGGCTTATAGCGATAACGAATCAGAGCAACTGAGTGGTCAGCAATCGCTTTATCGAGCGAAAGCTCGAATTAACGTCTTCGCGTAGCAAGATCGCCGAGGTAAGATACCGCCGCTCGTATTGACGGCGAGGACAAGCGACGTGTGGGCGGTCGTTGATAAATGGGATCGTTATCTACTTGAATGAGGGTGTATATTTTCGTACGCAAGTGCAGTTTTCGGATTTACGTCCATTGCGCAAGATTCCGGTGCCTCGATTGGACGGGGTACATCGGGGACAATCGATGTTCAGTCATAAATAGTCGGGATAGCCGGGGAAACGAGAAACGAATGCGATAATTTTAGCAGGGGTGACACATTGAGTTTCGGGAAACGAAAAAGTAATGGCGAATGCGTGCGTTTTACGAAGCGGCACCTTCATTGATTTTTTCGGGACAAATTTTATTTTACATTCAAGCTCTGGAGAACCTCTCTCTCCATTTTTCCTCTCGTTGTGACGTTAATAAAAGCCGCTTTTTCTTAAGAAGTTTTAGTCATGGCCGCTGAGATGGATCTTAACGATGAGCGTAAACGAGAATATTCTTTTGTGCGATAGTGCTCTTCTCTCTTTATGCGCTTAAACATATTCTTTTACGAAGGTTACCTACTGCTTATTCGTCCTAGCATTAATATACGTAAATTTATCCTTGTAATAAAAGCAGTTGAAAGTAACGATCTTTTAATAGATTCAGATCATGAATCGCGATATAATAGAAATTAAAAAGAAATGTTTTCTCAAGCTATAATTTTCTTAGCTTTAGGAAGGGGCAGAGAATTGATTAGATTAAAGTTAATGAATTTAATTAACATTGATGAATTCAGTCGTTAATTTTACACAATCTGTCTTATCTACCTCTATAAAACGCCAATTGCGGCACGTAATAAACACGGTCTAAAAAGGTTGATAAAGAAAAACCTGACTCATCTATTTTTCAACAAGAGTTTATTGATTAGTCTTGAAAAGTACTTAAATAAAAATTCGATACTTGCAATGGCTGCATCTTTCAGCTTTAAGACATTATATACGGGTTAGCAGTTTTCCTCAGTTACGCAATTTCTTGTAACTTTTATTCTATCTGAGCAAAATTTGTGACAGATATATTAGAAGATGTTATGCAGCAATTTTATTAAAATTCCATTGTGAGTCAGATGCGGAGATTAAAACAGGCAGAACGCAGCAATCCTTTAGACGAGATCTAATCTTCGTAATTACGTGAATTCAGACACCGGTACATATTCCATTGCATTTGAAATTAAAAAGATATGTAATATGCAATTTATAACAGTAGTGCATAAAGTGACATTTCCGCTGAATTTAATGCGAATATTTCGAGATGTTTAATCATTAATACACATCTGTGACGTTTATCCACATTAATATTTACGTTATTGCTGGCGAACTTTCAATTAATGTTCTTTTTTCTAATTTAAGATAGATCAGAATATCTTGCTTCAATATTTTATAATTGTATCAACGGTTTTTTTTATAAACAAAATACTTGATTACTCTCGCTCGATAAGTTTCTCATTAAATATCGACGTTTGTTAGATTGGATAGAATCTTGGTAAGCCGGGTGTATCGATTCTTACATCATCTATAATTTAATGGTGGTTAAATGTGTCGGAATAGGATTGGAATGTAATTATCCGTATTACTATCTACACTACCTATTAGTATTTGTAAAATTACACAGTGACCTACTTGTTAACATTTAATGATTCTAGTATTTAAGCGATTCTCCAGAATATTGGAGTTATAAAGAATTAATCATAATCTTTATTTAGCGTCATAATGAAATATAAACGAATAATAATTATTCTTACTTTCAATCAATACCTAACATTAAGATCAATATTTCATTATTTTTTACATGAGCTATACTTCTCTCTCTCTCTCTCTCTCTTTTGATATTTACCGATTATTTTCCCATGTATTCCAAATATCTCAAAGTAGAACCATTTCAGTTTTTAACTAAAATGTTATATAATGCCAATTCACATTTAACTCTACAGAACTTTGTATCAGGTAACTTATCATCTATTAACGCACACTAGGCTATTGTTGTGACTCTTCTGATCGTATGTAACATAGTTATTATAGGAATTCGATGCATGTGCAGCGGTATTGTGCGTGTAAAATGCTTGATGAGCTGCATCCACGGGCGTAACTCATCAACACGTAATGGCTCTATAACTCGTTTACCACTTCGCGATCTAATAGGTAGTTGCTATTCGCGGCGCGAGGATAATTCTATGCAATGTATTACACTAACCTGCGAAACTTGCGAAATGCTATCACATGGAAATCGTTATAAGTGGAGATTAACTCATTTTTTATTGGTTCATCTAGTTCTTCTCCCTATAATTTTACATAAATTATACGTTCGCGCGACTTAAATCTCCCGAAGCAACAATCGCGAAGGCAAAGCACCTGAAATCACTATAATACCTAAGACTTGAATTAAGACTTCAAAGAATAGCCTCGGAATGAAATACGGAATGCTTACGACCCAGATATGCATTCAGCTGCAAGCTCTATGATAAATTTAGAATTTTCTCTTCACAAGATCTTGATGTAAACTCATCATTCATCGTATATTCTTAAATATTTTGTTTCTTTAAATCCCAGTTTAGTTAAATTTAATTTAAAAATGCTTTTATGGCGTTTAAATCAACAAAATTTTTAAAAATTTTAACAGTATATAATAGTTTGATGTGTAATATCTATTGCGGGAACATTTTGTAAGCTATTGCTATTCGTTCGAATCGTAAAATTGAATCTGGAAGTTTTCTTCTCGAGCAATACTCCGAGAAAGTTGAATGTTGAAGATTACACGCAAAGTTGGCCAATTCCACGAATTATGGACGTCCGTCGCTATTATCGGAGAAGTACGGAAGAAACAAATATGAGCAGTCGGAACGTATCATTGCTCCCTCGACGCTTCTTTTTCCGTGATGTGAGCATAGAATTATCCCGCGAGCTCTTCAAGAAAAGTGCGCTCTACCCGGTGATACGATCGACGAGCAAGCCATAGAAGTAGCGTTTCCGTGCCGCGCGTATGTTCCAAGAATACGTAAATGCCGGTGAACTCGCACGATGCCGTGAAGCATTTTAGAAATTCCAAACAAAATCGCGCTCCGACTATCGATTTTCGCGAGCGTTATATTACGAGTCGTTGGTCACACCGGTTACATCCATAATTTTTTCCCCTTAATGCATAGTACGTGATTTCAAAGTACTTTATAACTAATGACAGATTAAAGAGCAGCAATTTTTTATTATCAAATTTTTAGAAAATTTAATTCAAATAAATAAAAATAGAAAATATAATTTTAAAAAGCACCATGTTTTACCTATAGTAAGCTGTATTGTTGCAAGAGTTATCTTATTTATTCCGTGAGTTTTACGTGAACTTCTCTACTGGAGCTTCTTTCATATTTCTACGAGTGTCTGGTCTAAATCATAAAAAATAAATCTCATCGTGTTTTTGACGCAGCCATTATTATCGTAATAATGGGCACAAGCATTCACGAAGCATGACATAAAGAAAGTAACAGGAACATGAGCTGGTTTTATGATTTTAACTTACTGTTTCCGATACACCATAGGACCCAATTACGAAAAGATGTCTTGCACAATAAAAGTGTGTCGTTCATAGCACAAATAGGTCATTACATTTAAGCCAGTCGAATCGAAAGGAAAGGCTCTTTAGAGCTATAAAAATATCAGATTTATTAGAACACTTGAACATTCTGTAGAATTTGAAGAATAGAAATAAAATTTAACAAGTTTCATTTTTGACTGTCGTCAAATTGTAAAATATATATTTTGCAAATAATTATATATGCAATTATATATATATATATATACTTTTTTTATCAAATATTGAAAACATTAACCAATAATAATCTTTATATTTAAATATATTGTACAAAAAATATCACATTCCTTTTTTGATGCAATCGCGAATAATACAACTAATTATATATTTATTTATTTGTGCTAATAAAAATTCTGTAATTACAATTGATACAATTACTCGGCACTTAAATCACGTTCTCTCTTTTACTTGTTACAGATTTCAACTTGGATTGTTTATTTTCTCCTTCCTCACCTCCTCTTATTTCATCCTTTCCTTTCGGATTACCTTACGTTGAAGTTTATCCCGCGACACATCAAGCAGAGAGAATCCTCCCATCGATCTGGGGATCTATCGACACGATCCATCGACCCACAACAAACGACCCATTTCGCGCGTCGCGACGACGTCGCATCACCAGCAGCGCAAGGACTATCGCAACGGCAAAGAACTGAAACGGGTTATCCTTCGGATCGCTAACGGTTCGAGCGACGAAACCGGGAGCCGTTTCATCGCAACAGCGAGCCCGGTGTAACCATCAAGATTACCGGCCGCGGCGGTTGCGCCAAGTACTGTGGTACAGCTCCACCACCCGGCAACATTTCATTCTCCAGTATTCGTCAGTCCTTCACCTCCAATGTCAACGCCCTGAAACGGAGGTGAGTCGCCGGTGTCACATCAGATCTGGAGTGTAGGGCTGACATTTAATCTCGCGCCTATTAATTTCGCGGATATAATCTACGGCGTTTGTTTAAACGCTCGAAGGATTGAAATTATCTTCTGCATATCTTCCGTAACTTTATTGACGCATGCATATTGAAAAATGTGAGCCCAAATCTTGAATCTGCATGGAACGAAGTACAATTGTATTGCGTAAGCATCGAATGATCAGATTGATTCTGTGGAATATTTCTTGAACGCATGGGATCGATAATAAATTTAAGACATGATACACATCTATAAAAAAGGTTTACGAATGAAAATAAGTAATTTACGTGACTTACAATTAGTCTTATTTCTCTCCCTCGTTATTAACATTATGCGTATAAATGTGAGCAATAAATTATAATTGCGAATAGTACTCTATATACTCGTATTGCGCGCTTAATACGCTTTTAACGTAATTACCGGTCATATTCTGTTATCGGACGAGGTCCAGAGATTCCTATAATTAAAATCTGACATGAAAACATTTCGATCGAAACGTCGCTCTATCTGTTCGAGAGTGAATACATTGAAAGGTACACCTGATGAAAGCTTATGTATCATATCGCCGAGCTGAATTCTGCTTTTATGAGTGGCTCTTATACAGAGTCAATTTACACTAGCACATGCACGATAATGATCGGCCGTTAAAACAATATGCGTGGTATCTCAATATTCCGTGCGCTCTCGGTGGCTCTCATAGTGCATCCGTGAGGAGAAAATAGATTCCTCAGTCTAATTAGCCGAACACAAGTGCTTACCTGAGTCGGCCATTAGGCAAGCAACAACGTATCTCAAAGTTACGGTGTTGAAAATTGAGATTACTCAAACTCGACGTGAAGGTTCCCATACTAGTGTGTAAAGTGGAATTAGGATTTGAATTTCGTTAAATGCTGGCGCTATAAATATAAAAATACTCTTTGTACTTATCTATAAAGCAATGTTAATGTAATAATGAGCTTAAAAGTCACTTTTTTCAATATTTACAGCATCGAAACTTCGGTTCTTTAAAATTAATTCCTAAAAATCTATTAAGAGTTGTAAATCGATTTTGAAAGGGAGGAGGGGATACTCTAAAAAAAAACAAAAATATCGGGAAAGATTACGTCGAATGTTTGGGAACCTCTGCTTACCTGAAAATAATGTGAAGAATCCAAGCACAGACATATTAATGTTCTTATTAATAATTCCAAGTCTTTCGTGTTCGACAAATATGGATGTGTGCATGCGGCTCGTTAAAAATACCGCTTCCAGCATTGCCCCAAATGTAGCAACCTGGGCGCACGACACGATATCAAGCCATCGCGCTAACGTTGCCTTACACATGGCAACGTTAGCATAACGCCGCCTCCTCTCCCCCATCAGTGATATCGCGTCTTTCATCTCCCGCTTTCATTTATGACGTAAATCTCGCTGTTACTTATGAGTAACCACACAAACGCTCGGTAGTATAAATCGATGATGACGTAAATGCGCAATGACGTGATTTCGTGCGAATGTCCTGGAATTGTTCGCGTCTAGGTGCTCATTTTATTCAACCCGCAACAAACCATTTGAGTGGAAAAGAGATTGCACCTTCTGGATGAAAAAAAGAAACCAATACACTACTTCAAACTGAAGCGCCGTGACTGTCTACTTCGCAATTGAAATAGACATAAGACCCGCATCACGCATGCAACGCCGGCCGATTAGCGACCGTCCAGCCTCATCGCCGACGTCATCTCCATGCTGCTCATTCCATCAGCACCAAATGGCTGTGATCGATGTGCATTTAACGCAGTCAGACACGACAGCGTCAGTGCGCGGCCTGCCGACCAATTGTCACTGTCACGACGACCACCATAGCTTGTCTTCCAGGTTCTCGTCAGGGGACCTAAACTCGGAGCTCGATGAGCCCAACGAGGATCCTGGGCTGGCCACCGTGGGCCGGCAGGACTCGTCTCAGCCGTATCAAGCGGTGCCGGATCGACCCTTGCAATCCCAACCGGGCCCGATACCGCCGCCGTCCCAACCGCCGATCCCGGGTGCGCCACCCCAGGGACCGCCGCAGCCCATCGGCGGCGATCTCAGTCTCAACCTGAGACCCGGCTCACGGACCACCAGCGCACCATCCTCGCCGGCAAAGACACGGGAGAGTTTGCTTCAGCGGGTGCAGAGCTTGACCGGCGCCGCTCGCGACCAGGCAAGTTAAATTCATCCCCATTCTTATCTATATTCTATTGAACACTTTCTGACAGAAATTAGTTTTAATACAATGAGAAGTAATAGCTCAATCACTTAACCACTATTGCAACTATGGACAAAAGATGGAGTTATTAATAATCTTGATTAAATAAGTAATATTCCAAAAATATTTATCCCAATATCTCGCGATTAGTTTTGTCTTTTTAGAACAAAATTTAAAACTTCTAAAGGCTTTCTCAAAAGCATTTTTCGTGTCATGGAGTACTTAATTATAATCAATCTTCCGTTTGGTCGGTTACTATATTGCAAGATGAGAATGTCATAGTATATGACAGTTAAAATGATGCGTAGGGTGCTTCTATTTTGGGGGCGGCGGTATCTGGCGCGACCAGAGGCTCTTCATATAGCAAGGACCGGTGCTTCACTCTGCTGGTGATCGATGACCAGAACACCGATTGGAGCAAATACTTCCGGGGGCGCAGACTGCATGGCGATTACGAGATCCGTGTGGAGCAGGCGGAATTTCGTGAACTGTCCCTGACGGCAAGCGAGGCGGGCACCGTTGTGTCCATGGCTGTCTATCGTAACGGGACCAAAGTTATTCGGTAAGATGATATTCGAGAATAAGAATACGTTTCTGCATCCCAATTTTAGCAATTCTCTGCATCAAACTAAAACTTAAATATTACTTTGCATTTATCCTAGATTTCAATATCAAATTAAATATCGAGGAATGAGTTAAAACAGTAGTTGAAAATTTATAAGATTGATATCGCACATAATGCATAAAAAAACTTTTAAATAGAACGACGAATATAATAATGTAATAAGACAGTCGCAGTAAAAATTTTATTCGAGATATTAAACCAATATCGCGACCAACAAATATGTAGTGTCTATTATTATTTGTTATCAGATCCTTCAAACCTGATTTCGTATTGATACGTCAAAATCTGCGGGATGCTGGAGAAGATTACAAGAATCTTCTTCTTGGTCTGATGTACGGCGGAGTACCCAGCGTTAACAATCTCACAGCAATTTACAACTTTCAGGTAATGTATTGCGATAAAATTATCTGCTTTATAAATTCTCTAATAATTATTTGCAAAATAAACGTAAAACAAAATAAAATTTGTTAAGAATATCGTAATCTTAGTCATCTGTAAATAATAAGAATCCTTAACAAATTATATTTCATAAGTATCTTTAATAAATTATTATTTATATTTTATAAGTATTTTTAACAAATTATTAATTCGATATATTTATATTTATACATATATCGAATTAATTAATTAATATGTATACAGGAACATCATTTTATTTCTACTTATATCAAAAATTTTCAAACTCTAATCTATATGTAAAATACAAAAATAAAACAGGATGATAGAAATTTAAATGTATATTATATGTGAGATTCTTCACGTGTGTTATCCTGTATCGATTTAGTCTATATCCTTCTTATATACAGTATAAGTGAACCTTTCGGTAATTGCTACCGTGTTATATGAAATAGGACAAACCTTGGGTATTTGCTCACCTGCTGGGATTACAGCGTCGATTGGGTAAAGACAACTTCCCCTTGATCGAACAGAGTTATTACCCCAATCATCGCGAAATGGTGAGTAAAATCAATCGACATATGTTAATTTAAAATTTTTATTTCTGTTCTTCCAAAAAAAACAAGCAATTACCGTCAAAACGTACTATTAAAATAATATTATAATCAGAGCATGCTTATAAGAACAACTGTTTTCATTTATTTTTATTTTACATGTCACATAACACTTACAAAAGTACCACATTTAAGCTAAACTAAGTTATAGGTAAAAAAATTCGTCTCTTTTCGTTCAAAAGTGCACATACATATAAACTTTTAATATTTTTTGTGTTTTGTATTAAATTTCGACCCATAAAATGCTTCCATTTAACGAGAAACTATGCTATCGCATGCAACAAAATTTAATAGAAATGAAAAAATAATGAATGCATTTACAATGCAAGATCAAAACCTTTTACATGCATTTCTAAGACTATAGATTCGCATGTTTAGTGTTCTCATTTGATTAAATAATAGTTCACGGATTATGAATAATGATCTAAACAACAAATATATACGCAGTTCTACAATCTAATTTAGATCTAAAAATGCACATAAAATATTACGAGACATATTAAAGTACGAAGTTGTAACGACGTCTAAGACTACATACAACGAAACGGTAATTGGAATAATTTAACGATGTATAATATACATTAACAATATATAATATATACAACTTGTTAAGAGAGAGAATAATCGTGAAAGTAGGTCACTCATATATATTTCAGCGATGAAAATGCATACCGGCAATCCACGCGTTTCAAAACCTATGCGATGCAAACTTACCTCTCGTTAATAATAATCGAATAATTAAGGCTCGATTGCACCGTATCATCGGTCAGACCTATCAATAATAAACTAATACTTTTTCTGTTTGTATTATAGTCACAATGTTAAACCAGTGAAACTGCCATTTTAAACTACGAGATAAAATTAACTAACGTTGTTGCTATCGAATCACAAATAATTTAAGAAACGATAGGCAATTCCATATCTTAACTGCATTGTTACAGTATTATACCGATTTCTCGATATAATCGTTTTTGGCCGGCATCAAAATCTATATAAAAATTAGCATAAAAATCAATATCATCGTTAATGATCGACATATATATATATATATATATATATATATATATATATATATATATATATTTGCGTCTCTACAAGCTTACCAGTCTATTTTTCGAAGACTTAAAGGCTGGTCTACACATAACGTTTTGTCTTTAGTCTTGCATGATAAGGTAAGTTTGACAGATAAGACTGACGCAAAACACGCAGCTACACTACTCATGCTTTCGCTCAGTCTTTGCTTAGTCTTTCCAAAAATACCATGGATGAAGCACTGTTGATTACGACAATTTTATTGTGTGCGCTGAGA
>NJRL01000023.1:1017840-1028817 GCA_003063815.1 Aphaenogaster rudis | reverse complement strand
AAAATAACATTTATAACGTCCAAGAACGAAAAATTCTAAAGGACGATGAGAATTTGTCCGTACGTCACGCGCGTTTTTGCCCAAAATAGAAAACATCACCGAGACCTGACGCAATACTGAGCGGAATTTGATTGATTAGACGGATGTGCGACTACATGCAACACTTGTCTGCAGTCTTGCTTGAAAACAAAGCTCCAGTTCGTCCGTCTTTTTTAGAGTCGTCAAACTTCATTCAGTTCATGCAAAACGTCAAATTGCCGTCCACACGTAATGTTTTGTCTGATCCGTCTGACATGATTATGCAAGACTGAAGACAAAATGTTACGTGTAGACCAGCCTTAACGCATTGTCACTTTTAAATAAATTCGATCTTATTCGAAGGCGCTACTAAAAGTATAAAGACAGTTTATAAAGCCGCAGAGTGTTTTATTGTTTTTTATGATTAATGAAACTGTAAAAAACCTGGAGTTTTTTGCCTCACACATCTATGTGTATGCAATAAACCACTATTGAAGTATCGTGTTACTCAATTATTCCATGCAATATATAGCAGTGGTTCGAGTCTCTTGCGTTTTCACGTGGTGCAAACATGCAGCTTTCCATTAAACTACCGCTATACCACTTCGCCTTTCAGTGACCCAATCACGCGGCGCGTCCGTCATCAAATTGTCTGGCAGACACGCCGCGTCGTTTTACAACCGATAAATTTCGTTGCTTCCCATCGTGAGGACACGAGCGGGAGCACGATACGAAAGTGCCAATTAAGGTTCCCGCGACCTTTGCTGCTCGCGTTTACGCTGGTATTCCTTGATACAATTCTTGTACGGGACCGAGGGAACCCAGGAGCAGCCGCTGTGCGACGCCATACACACGCCGTATTTTTCTTGGCAATCCTGGGGGCCTGGTGTGCTTTCCCACAGACAATTCTTCCCGCCGCTGGACTCTAGCACGGCACCCTTGCGCCTCCAGTGTGTATACAGAATCTGCGATATAAAAACCAGGCCATTTTTTCCGCGCCCTTTCTCGCGATCTCATATTCTTAGCCGCGTAAACTCGCGTCACGCAAAAGTCTGCTGTGATTGAATAAACGCGCGGATATTCTCTTCAATCGCGGATATGTATTTTTAGGACACTCCATTTTTGAAAAGCATTCCCGATCGGTCGGGATTTACAGGGTATGTGATTCATTGCCTTAAATCTTTCACGCAGTGGGTTTGCGTTCAACTTCACGGAATCAGTTGAAAAAATATTTAATTTTGCGTATGATTTATAAATCTCTGTTCAATTTATGACCAGATTGAATTCGTATTTCGATCCAATTTGTTTCTTAGAAATGTTTCTCCAATTTCAAAACGTATACAAGTTTGATTATAATCAAGGAAAAGACTCTAATCAAATAACATAAAAGAATGTTATAAGAAAAAAGCAATATTGTTAAAAAATTATGATAATCATCTTCAGCAATAAAATTCTAAAGTATTGTCTTATTGAATAGAACATCTTGTGATACTCTTTAAAGTTTTCACATATACTAATACATTCTCTCTTCGACATTAACTGAGCGAATAAATTTAAAATGATAACACAAAATAATCCAGCACTTACATCGCACACGCAGCCTTGTTGATAGAGTTGTCTCAGTCCCTTTCTTTGCCTGCTGGTCGTGTCGGCCCATCTTATCGAGAGCCCGCAGTACGATATGAGTGCTTTTCCTGAGACGATTCTTCCGTTTAGAACGTACGTGTCGCCGACGTTCAGCGTCACTCCGCACATCGAGTCCGTGGACGGTGTCCGTAAAAGGTTCTGCATCAGAGCCACGTCGGCCTTTGGGTTCGACTGCGGGAGGAAGAAGCAGAGGCGTACGGTTAAGCTTAGATTGCATTTCGCGATGAACGCGACAAACGCCTCTCCGCGTGCGTGACGTCTCGCCGGCACATAATACGCACCTTGAACACCCTGTTTATCTTGACCTTGTAAGCGATCTCATAGTCGTTCACGGGGAGAACCTTTTTCACCCTCACCACGACGACTGCGACAAAAGAACGTCATTAACGCGTGGCCGACGACTTTTATGAAAACGGAAAGTGATTTTCGCTGTTATTTAGCGCGCAACAGTCGCGTAATTTTACAGAAAAACTGTGATACATTAACTATCAATATTTAATATACATATAACAATTATGTAATAATTGTTATATTACATAATTATAATAATTACAATTATTACATAAAGTTGAATACTGACATTCAGAATCTTTTCACATAAAACATTTTTACATCGATGAGAATAAGTGATTACTTATACAGCGCGAAAAATAACAATTGTATTCTTATTATCTATCATGTATTATAACTAACAGATTATATACTTCTTTTTAACGAATTATAGTAATACTATAATTACTAATCTGTTAGTTATAATACATGATAGATAATAAAAATACAATTGTTATTTTTCCCGCTGTATAACATTTATGATATCAAGAATTGAAAAATATTATTGACCGCGAAATTACTGTCGTACCAAAATCCGATTCACAAAACTTCGTTTGAGGGTGGGCCTGCGCACAGCTGCATGCTGCAGCTTTCTGCACTGATGCTAACAGCACGGTTAGCAGCAAGAGGTATGTCCATACGAGTAATCGCCCCATCTGAAAAAATAAAAGATGCATTATTTATTATACGATAAACAAAATAATTGGCTCTATGTCAGAATGATCGCTTTGATCGCTTAATTGCTTCAATGCGTAATTTTGAAGAATGCATATGCCAGCGCGTACATGACAGTTGATGTCAGGATAATGCAAATGTAATTTAATCACCGTGAGATGAAACGTGCGTAACGCGACGCATGAACTGCTATGTATGCGGAAAATCCGTTTATCTGCAAAATCCGGTTACAGGCATTCAAGTTATTCAGGCAACGTGTTATTTGTATGTGTGGACGCTCTTGGCCAGATAGTGAAATTCATTTTGAGGTAATTTAAGAAAAAAAAGGTAGGATAAAATATTTTCCGGTTGCTTTTATCATAGAAGTAACATTAATTATCACCATTTAATTTTAATGCTGCACTCTGATCACGAGCAATTTGGCAATAAATTTATTATTGCGCTGCAGTATATTATTGTGTAAACTTAACAGCCTTGAATTCAGATTATCGTACATATAAGCGCACAATTTTCAATACGTGATGTTTAACTAAATATACCGGTAAATAACGGATTTTAATTAATTGAACATGGTATTTATTTTCATTAAAAATGCGAATAATAGAAGATTACAATATACTATATAATTAAATTGCAGAGGTGCAATAAATAATACATATGCACTGCTTGTTTCAATATAACAATGTGCAATAAATATTAAATGTTATTATTAATAAAACATTGATTGTTATAATATTTTCATGTCTGACGTCTGGTGAAATCCAATAATTCCTCGACAATTATGAAATATATGAGAAGAGAAAAGATAATATAGAGTCTCTTTTGATAAAAGATAGAGAACTTGCACAAGGAAGTGCTAATCCGACCTAGTTTATCGTCGCCAGCTGAACGTGATCTAAACATAGCTGCAAAACGGTAACCAAAGTCGAACGCGATCTAGAAACACTTTGCGCGGCCAAAAATGTCTTATTGAGATGCGCTCTCTATCGCTTTAATGAAAATAAATATTAATAATCTAAAATATGGACAGCTTGCACCATCAATTGTAATAAGATTTGAGATATCCACGCTGTTTATTAGTATTGAAAAATCTGACACGCAATATTAATAAAAAGCAATTACACTTTTTAAAATAAATTGTTGAACACGACACATTCGCCAATATTCCGCATAATAAAAGATAAAAATTTCGGTATAATATAAAAATTGTATAAACCAAAATTTAAAAAAGACTTCTCTTGTTTTTCGTCTCTCTTGGAAGACTCAAAGAAGCGACTCTCCGATAAAATAATAAAAAACTCATAACAATGAAAATGCTTGTTGATTTGACAGATACAAATCCGCAAATGCATTAAAGCATGCGAGATACGGAACAGTGGTCATATGTTCGACAAATGTAACAATATTCTGATATAGATTTGCTATAAACGTCGAAACGCACGGGTCGGTTGGATACTACTTTTCACGAACATGTTATATTCCGAGCTCTGGAAGTTACGTTCATGGTGTATCGTGTTTTTCACGCCGACCCAATTTGCATGGAATCTTTGTGCCCGCCCGTCTTTCTCCGAGCAAATCTCTGTGAGATCTACCGCGATATATCGTAGAGAGACAAGGCCTCAGTTATTGCTACGGTAGACGTATATAGGGATACTGGTATATCCGCTACCATAACAATATATCATCGTTGAGAATCCCTCAGCGTTATCTTTACAGATTCCTTTTGTCGTAGTGCCAAGATTATTAGAAATTATTGTAATAACAGGTGATTTCTCATACGAGTGCATTATTCTTATCTATTAAAAGAAATAGAAATCACAATAGTCCGAAATTGAAATAAATTTGCCTCAGTTTGTGCTTGTATATAATCGAAAGAAAATGTCCAATTTTCTTGATACACTCTGTGTGCGATGTACGCGGATCTAAGCGACGCGCAATGTCGTAGGTAGACCCGGTAATCATCATTTGCGTTTATGCGAATTTATTGTCTCGACTCGTTCTCGATTACAGTAATGTACTAAAGTGGTTTGCCTGCAAGAAAATTTACTGGTCGCGTTTAAATAGCGGGATCGTATAGTAAAGTTTACTGATCACACTTAAATCCGATCAATCCGCAAAGAGGAAGTTACAAAAAGAAGTAAAGTTAATAAAGACGCTTGTACAAAAATTAAAAACTGAAAAAAAAATTTTTTTCACGAAAACAAAGCTTCCTCTATGAGAAAGCAAAAATGTTTCTTCTATTTTCTAAAATTAATCATTTGTTAATAAATATGTAAATAATGTAATAAACAAGAATTAAATTTATTATGTTGATTATTATTGCTTAATTTCGTTTTTAATCTTTAATTTTTTAAAACAACAAAAACTGATAATTTCATGATGCGATTATTTTTTTATATAAATTATTAAATAAATTTGTACCATATTTGATAGTGTGAATATATTGATTAATCTGTAATATATAAAATATTAATTAATACATAATATATATAATATATTGATTAATATTAACGATGTGGTCGAGATTAGCATATTGTAACGTAACAAATTTTTTAATCGTCTATCGTTTCTATCAAATTAACTTTATTCCGGATTAATTAATCATGTATTTGAGTTCATCTATTGAGATTTGACTTTCAAATTCACAAACATATATCATCTAATCGCGAATCAAGACTAGTTGCTAGAAGGAAAATAAAACGTGACCTTCGCATTGCAACATTTGCATAGGATCATCGATAGCCTTGTTATGAATCGATTGCGGTCTGGAACAGTCTCGTTTGAAAGATGCGCATTCATTTCATCAGTGCGGATTCTAAGAAGAAATATACACGAGGACAACAATGCCGCAAGATTTACTATATCTTTACTTTAATCGGCTGAATTAACGGCGGGTAATGATAATGCTTAAATGGCCAACTCTTTTCAAATTACATTTTAACGCGAAGAATGATTATATATCTTTATTACAATAAAACAAAAGAATTATAAACGTAAGATGGATAATTTTCTTCAGTTTCATAATACTTATAATGATAACCTTCTCTCTATGACGCCAGCATTAAATGTTGAGCGTAATGCGAATGATCAAACGTACCGTTAAACCACTCGGATAATCGAGATTCTACGGTGCTGGCGAAAGGATTTATATGGGCAACGTTCGCCGCGTCCACACCCAGATAAGTGTCCTCGCGCGACGTTCGCCGAATGCGCTTCATGCATCATCATGCAAAACGGATTGATTGAGGGGCTGATGTCACAGGCGGCCGATGCCGTATACCCTCGCATTATTTTTATTTCCGTTTGCGACAATAAATATCACGGTGTGTGTGAGCGCATACGTCTGCCGGTGTTCCACGCCTCGTGATGCATCGCGATGACACGGTGTCGCGCGATTCGTCACGCGCCTCAGGATTCACTTCGCGACCCCGTAAGCGAAACCGCCGCCGTCGTCGCCGACGATGGTGGCGGTGAACATCGTAATCGTACCCACGATTATACGCGTATGCGTAATGCGCACTTACGTTCACTCGCGAGTAAAGTCGCGCGCGAAATCGCGTGGCGAATGGATGTTGAGCGCGTTTTCTCGCGCGAGATCTCTTCACGATTAAAGATATGAAGAATTATAGATTGGTTAATGTAATAAAAAAGAGACAGAGAGAGATCTCAAGTAATTTATGCAATTAGTTTTAAGTTGATTGAAGTAATCCTTACTTGGAAAATTATAATTCAATGAAAGAACCAATTTAAGTTTATTCATTTAGAAACGGTTAAATATTAATTTAGCCAAGAAGAAGTATTCACATAGTTTTGCATATTCGTATAACATTTAACGTGACTATAAAATATAAATTCAATATATTTCTTCGAAGTGCAAGTTATCGCATTGTCAATATTCCTGTATGATCGATTAAATCAACTTTCGCAATCAAACAGGTTCTACGTCATTTTATAAGTAAGACGATATTTATTGCTTTACGAATATTAATATATTAAAGTATATAATATTGCAATTATAAATTGTACAATATAATTTACGATTTATAATTCTCTTTCTTTCTCTCTCTTTTCCTCTTGCCCGTCACAAAGATTTTTAATCTTCAGATTGTAGGTACATAAGCGAGCCGCACCAATTAATCTTAAACTCTGAAGAAATTATAGTGGAGAATGGTTAAACGAGTATCGAGCTGCTTTATACGCGTTATATATGTATCTCATATTTATGATAATCTAAGCGTAGATACACGCAAGAAATTACAAACTTTTAGAATATCGGACTTTAAACTAAAATAAAATGCTTTTCGATGAGTAAATATAATGATGATCTATTTTCCTCTGTGTTGCAGTTAAACTACTCATGTAAAGTATAAATTTTTTATTTTTTTGGCAATTTATTGGTGAGCATGTTAATACGTACCTACAGGCATACTTGTTCAACTTCCTTCTTTCTCAAGAGAGAGAGCAAAGCGTTTCAATAAAAAAATAACTGCCTAACTTAGCAGAACTGCTTTTCTATTTGCCAATTCAGCCTTATTTCAAACTAACATTTCACAATTTATATTTGCGTCATTATTGTATCAGATATACACAGGTATGTCTAAACTCAGCACCTTGCGGAACGAGAAGCATTTTGCACGTTTGGACATTCCTCAGCAGAAATTTGTAACCCGATGCGCACATCCGCCATAAGCAGTAACGTAGACGCAACGTAAATACTTCGGGGCAATTACGAATTACTTTTCAAGCTTCTTTCACATCATTTTCACATATTATTAAATAAATATTGTTTAACTACATGAGAAAATAAGAAAAATGGAAAATGTATTTCATTGAGAAGAAACGTTAAACAGATAAAATAGAATAAAATAGACAAAAGAAAAAGAATTTACAGTCAATGTTTATTGGCTATACGATAATTGGTATAAAAACTTTAAGAAATAGGTACGCATGAAATCTAATTTCTATTAATAATAAAATCGTTAATTAACATACGAATTTGTTTGTCCAGATGAAATCCATAAATGTGTATAACGAAACCTGTTCAATTAACATTTTCTTCTTACAGAAATACGACAAAAATGTACGATGCAAGATAAGCGGGTACTCTTACGCGCGCATAGCACGACAGTATATTATTTATCATCACGCAATATGAAATTATACCTATTCACTAAACTCGTGATCACGTAAAACACATTTGTTATTCCTTTCATCGGCAACAATATGTATCTCACGGCAGCTTCTCACGCGGCTCTCCCTATAAACATTATACATCACGAGTTATTAAAATAAAATTACAACCTTCGCTTGGTCCGTCTTAGCGGCCGATGATTTACGCGCGTGTTTCGACAGAAATCGTAAACGCGAAGATAACGATATCGCATTAATACCGAAATATTTATGATCTGATGATGTCCGAGGCGATTCTTCATTATTAAGAAATCACGGACGACCCTAATGTTTGATCGCGCACTAAAATCATCCGACGCACGCTCGATTTTTATGACTTGTTCGAATCGTGAGAACGCCCATCCTCCTGCGAGCGTAAACGCCATTCGGACGCCTTTCTGCATCATTCTCTCGTTCACGCATATAAATTCCCGCACGTTTCGTTTCGAGATTTATGGACAATTTTTAACTGGGTTCGTCGAGTCAAACGTCAAGCGTAGAATTTCGTCGTTGAATAGACCGTCGAGGGAATTCAGCGGGGCACGTTTGTGGAATTAAACATACGGATGAAAATATTCTCCCTTTTTCACAGTAGCTGCGTTTATGGCTTCGATATCGTGCGCGAACAATGATAGCGTTCCTCTTAATCCGACCCTTCGCGTTTCGAGGCGCCGTCCATGGTCACGGTTCGCCATTGTGACGTGCTCCGTGAAGCGGACATGGATTCGGTCCTGTCGACTGGTAATCCCATCAAATCGGAAAGAACGGCGCCCTTCACCCACCGAGAGTTACGAGCCTCATTGTCGGCGCGTGGGCGGGCACCTCGATTAAATTCGCTTGCTCTGTAAACCCAAATTACTGCACCGTCGAACGTCGTGTTTGCTGACGTGGTTTGCATTTACACGGTGTACTTTGCGTCAAGGGATTTTCCTTTTTCGTGCGATCTTCAGATCAAACGGACCTGACTTGCAAAAAACGTTCGATAATCGTAATTATCGTAATTACAAGGTGTGGGGATAATTCTCACAAAAGCAAATTGGTACTGTAATTCGCGTACTTGTACATACATATTTCGCGTACTTGTATACTTATTTCGCGTACTTGTATACTTATTTTAATTACTTTAAAGAACTTTGTTGAACCTTTCAAATACAGAATGCTCCTAAACTATAAATTTTAATTTGATTTACAAATCCAAGGACTATAATATTGGTGTCAATTCTTTTCTAATTCATCGAGGCATCAATTTATAAGCAATTAAAATTGAGAAACTGTGCAAATTCCAGAATGCGATTAATCAATAAATCTTAATGAATTCGTTCATATTCAAGTGGATTTTATTCTTTCGAAAATTTATTTCAAGCTCTAATTACTTGTAAAACGTGTAATTAAGATATTAAGAAAGTGCAAAAAACAATCTAATAATATATAAATGATTCAGTAAATAAACGTGTAGAAATCGTGCATCAATTTTCTATAATTTCAGTGTCCAATAAAATTAAATTATCGTGTCCAATAAACTTGTCGAGCTACCATTCTGACGAAACTGAGACATATGAAATCGATAAAAAACGAGGACATTATTGGAAAAGTATAAATATTTGACATACCTCTTGAATACCACTTTTGAGAACCACATTTCGAGCAGTCTCATGTTTTGCTTAACACTATTCTGCGATGGCATCGGCGATCACGGTACTATATACTTTATTCGATGAACCTTTTTCGTCCCGAACGCATTTACATACTCATTAATCTCCGTGCTCTTGTATCGCATTAACGTACCCCTCTATACGTACGCGTCGCGGTTAAATCTTTCTCAATGAATTAGTGACCGACCGCGTCAATCGACCCGACATCGATTATTCCTTTCGGCGCATCGTCGGTGCCGGTTTTGATCACCGGCGAGAGCACGCGTATTTATTTATATATGCATGGAAATCGGCCTGACCAACTTTCGAATTTTCAGGGGCGTAGCGTAGCCAGCTCGCTGGATCAGCCGAAATAAACCGGTTGTTCGAATGGTCCAGCGTATCTCGTATCGGACTTGCGGAATAGATTATAGACAAGGTGTGCAGTAACGTTTTCGTGTCTAGTAATCAATTAGAGATAACGCGGTTTAGTTTGATCGAAGAAACACGTGTTATCGCGAGGTTACAATCGAGAAGGAGAATAGAAGGAATTCCTCTCGAATGTATGACAAATCAATAGCATTCGTTGAGTACAAGATTAAAAATATAAGTTTATGTAAACAAAAAATTAATTAAATAATAATAGCATTGAATATTGAGTATAAAGAAAATTATAATATGACAATAGTCACAGCAACAATGAAAATATTCTAGTATATGACCAAAAAATAAAAAATCTATTGTAGTATAATAGCTACTAGAAGCTCGACTTTTTTACTGTCATTAATAACTAATAATAGAAATGATGAACAAAACAAGATTTATAAACGCTACCTGTTCTATAACATTGTTATATTGACGCTCTCGATCATACTGAATTATTCATGCGTGAATTTAGCACCGAAGTGTAGGTTGTATCGTGACATCTAGCCGGCAGAGATTCATGAAGCGCAGTAATTCCATCGTGCACCTAACGAGAGTACGCGAATCATGGCAATTACGCTGTCGGTAATTATCATCTCGCAGACTAAATATCGGACAGAGGCTCTCAAATGCAAGCTTTGTCTATGTCGCGATATCGCGATTGGTGTAAGCCGCATAGCAAGTTGCACATGGCCCGAACGGTTCTTGAAGAACGATTTCCTCGAATATAGTGTGATAATGTATATTTAGCAATTACTTAAAAACGTATATAGAGATGAAATCTTTCTTGTAGTGGCAATTTGAAGGTTTTTAAATAAAGTAATTCTCTCCCAAGAATCAAGAATTACAGAAATCTTTTAACATATTGTCGTATTTTTAATATCTAATACAATTTAAAAAAGTGGACAAATTGGAGCTGCTTTAGTAAAAAATACACTTGCATGGGTTCTGTTGCCTGGAAAAGAATAGTGGTTTCGCGTAGTCTTTTGCGCTCTAGATTTGCTAAATTTGATGCTGTTTCTCCCATACGTTTCTATATGAATAGCCATTCTTTTATTGCGTTACATATGCAACGAAATAATAT